>JAESVK010058534.1:0-23318 GCA_017140935.1 Hamamelis virginiana | reverse complement strand
AATGCTATTTTTTTTTTTAAAAAAAAAAAAAGGAAAAAAAAAAAAAAGCATGCAAAAAAAAAAAAAAAAAGATCTCAAATCTTTGCGTAGTACGATAGACTAATTCAATTTCTAATGGATGTTTAAATGCCTAAGTTCTATGTGAAAATTTTTGTAAGAAGAGCGAGAATAAGTTTTAAAATAAAAATAAATATTGTTGAAAATATAATTGTCGATGTTAATTTCAACATTTAAAAAAAAAAAAAAACCATTTGAAAGTTGGTTATATGAGTATATCTAGCACTTTTCCTCAATTATCGATCCCCGTATTACACATATGTGGTACTGAGGGATCCTTTTGTACAATTATTTCAACCATTGCATAACGTTTATAAATTAATACGGAGTTTCAAGACCTCGTAATTGATACGTCAAATTGACTTGATGCAATAGAATGTAGATAGAGTAAAGTAACCCATAACCAACCATTCCATATCCACTTAAGCTAACTGTATTAAAATTTGATCTCTCAACCATTGACCTAATGTATACATATTAAAGAGTTTTAAGACCTTATAATTGACAGCTCAAATTAACTTGATGTTAGAGTAAAGCAACGCATAACCTATCATTCCATATCTACTTATGCTAACTATATTACAATTTGAACTTTCAACCATTGACCTTATATTGTTCACATATTAAAGAGTTTCAAGACCTCGTAATTGACATGCCAAATTGACTTGATACAATCGAACGAGGTTAGCATACTAAAGCAACACATAACTAACCATTCCATAACTACTTAGGCAAGCTACATTTGGATCTAGAAAAGTACATAGGAAAAAAGAAAAGAAAATAGAGAAAATTGCTTCAAGTCTTATCCTTTTTCTTATGCATTTTAATTTTTATTTTCCTTTCATTTCCTTCATTCTTTCCAATATCTAAACAAAGATTTAATGACGGAGTCTTTAATGGAAACAAAAAAAAAAAGTGTGAAAATATAGGATTATGTGGGAATCATGTGCACTCTTATTTTGTACAGCATAAAACCAATGCAGTACTCCACTAACCAGACTGGCCTATTCTTAGTAGAGGATATCAGCCACATTACTATATGTATAGCTTATCGATAGAAAATGTGAAAAGCAGAAATATACAATGAAATTATGAACATTGTTGCACCATAATCATGAGCCAAATTTTTTATTGAGCACATCATTGCCAAAAATGTTTGTGACACTTGAGATCATACTCAAGTTTTTGAAGTTGAGCCTCATATTTCAAAGGGATTTGCTAGAAATTTTCTAATGGGGCAACCACTAAAGTCTCGTTTGGATTAACTTTACAAAAAAATCACTTTTTAGAGTTCAAAATGCTTGTTTAAAGTCTATATCTTTAATAGATTATGGTTAGACCGAGAGGGATGATAGGATGGTTGGTCAAAGCTAGCCTCTAGCTTCTGCCATAATTATCACTAGCTTCTATCATGAAAATTTTAATATTTGAAGAGATTGTTTGGATGTAACTCCAAAGAGATATATGAAGAAATAGTTATCCAAAAGTGATTTTAGGCAAAGCTAATCTGAATGTGGCTAACACAATGCAAGCAATTCACAGTCCCACTCAAAAAACTGATTTTGCTCTGTTTTTATTTAAATGAAAAACCAGTTACACTCCCATTTGATTAAGGAGAAGAAAAGACAAATGAAGGAAATGTTTACAAATTCCTCTTCTCATTTGTTTAATTGGTTCACAAGTGAAGAGAAAAAAGGGCAAATGGTTAGGACTTTAAGTTCTGCACAATTGTTAGAGCAAGCCCATAAGCATGTGTTGCATGGTGAACTCATTTACTTTCCAGTGGTTTAGGTTAGTCAAATAATTCTAGATGCATCTCCTTATAATAGTATTTCCTTAAAACCTTATAAGAATGGCTGATGAACTCCAAATATTGGTTAAATAAAGGGCATATCTAAAGGCTAAAGGACAGCTAGAATACCCAATTTAACATGTGGGCTTTTTTATATGTTTTAAAATTTTTAATCTTTGTGTGCTAGCTTATGTTTTCTTTTCCCAGTGGACTCTCTTCAAGACTTAAAGCTTCAACCATTGCTGCAAGATTGTTACCTAATTAAAACAAATAAGCATGAGAAACCATATAACATTGTCCAATTTTTAGTATGGCATTAAGTACATGAATCATGGACAGTTTATATCATGCGAGCCCAACCTTTGCTATTAGAACTCCCTCCGATATATGGATTGTCCAATGCTCACAGAAGTTTAAGCACACATCAAGCTAGACCTCCATTGAGCAAAAAGGATACAAGCCCAAAGAGAAGATGCTTTTTTTTTTTAAACATTTTATAAACTTGATGCTGGAAATTATCAAAGTCAAGTATATGCTAGAAGAGAAAAAACTATTGCAAGTTTGAAAAGTTACGAATGCCATAATCATGAATTTAAAGGATACTTTAATCCTACACCACAATGTGAAATTCATTTGTATCATGCACTTACCCAAGAATGCCACTTGCATTTGCTAATTTCTTCTTCCTCCACGTCTACGAGCATTCTTGTTTGACCTTTTCACCTTCTTATGATGTATTCCTTCGATGATCCTTACAAGCCTTCAGGTTTTCCAATTAAGAACATAAAACATCTGTGATAACCCAAGTTTTATTTTCCTTTTATATGAATATTTTTAATGATTTTCACAAAAAAAAAAACTTTGAATTATTTACAGTTTTGCCATTAGGTATATAAAAGGGTTTAAAACCCTTTCATTTTTTCCATTTTGTTCAGCCGAGAGGGGGAGAGACAGAGAGAGAGAGTGGCCCTGAGCTAGGGAGGAATCAATCGCCGGAGTTCGCCGGAGTTCGTGCCGTCATCGTGAAGGTAAGTTCTTGCTACGTTCGTTTCATTTTCTTTGCTTGTACTTGAACTATTTTCAGATTTGAGGGGTTTGTAAGTTTAGTGTTGGGTTTTTGAATGTGTATTGATATTAAAGGGTGTTTTGGAGTTGGATTTGTGTTTGTGATGATGGATTTGTGAAAGATTGGAGTTTTGGTAGCTTGTATGTAAGGTTTGTGGGTTTTTATGGGTTTTTGTTTGGATTCTTGATGGATCATTGGATTTAATCCCTTGTTTGGTGTTTTTGTTGTGAATCTAGTGTTTTTAAAACTTGTATTTTTGGTTTCATGAGTTGTGTGGGTTTATCTTAAGTTTTCGGGTTGTTTTGTAACTTAAATACCTAGTTTTTTGTTTTTTGTTTTTTTTTTTTCGGATTTATATGGCAAAGAGTCGATTGTTTGAGCCAAAGAGTCGACTGTTTGGACCAAACAGTCAACTCTTTGGGCAAAAACCCAATTTCCTTCATTTATCTTATTTTCTTCATAACTTTCTCATCCGAACTCTGTTTTGGGCGTACTTTATATGCTTGGAAAGCTTATGAAGTCTAGTTTCAAAATATTTTAGTTTTGGAGTTAAATTATTTTTGAAAAGAGAAATATTTCATAAAATACCAATTTTGCCCTTAAGTGAGCACTCTATCTTCTTTGGCTTGTATCTTTCAAACTTTTTGGCATTTGGCCACGAAATTCATCTTGTAGCTTCTAATCATTATTGGGAATATGTCTTAGAAGTATTAAGTTTTTTAATTTGTCATTTTGGGGTTTTGAGTTTTTGGGGTCTCAAGCGAGCAGTCTTAAGAACTGAGTCGTGTTGCTTTTAAGTTGTAAATCTTTTGTGTTTTATTGTGATTCTCTGCTTGCATTATTTGTTATGTCCAGTTTGGAAGGTTCTTTGAAGAACCACTTGCATTGGGGTGCATTGAGCATTGCATTTGGAGGCTCGTGGAGGTGCAAAGGGTTGGAAACACTATTGTTTTGAGGTAGGGATAACTAACCTTTTACGAGTTATTATGATATTGAAAGGTTTATTCGAATACATGGAATCGCAGCGGAAGACAAAATAAAATTTTTTAAGAAAGATGATTCCATCATTGAATATCCCGGCAGGATTCGAACAAGTATAGGGACATGTGATTTAGAAAACAAGCATACATATTTATCAAACTTAAATAATACTTACTTGATTAGCCTTTCGATTTGCGATTTGATAAATCGAAGCTCCAAACGGATGAAGCCTCCAACGGTATCCACACGAACACAAGACCTCTTGAATCCTTGAAACTCCTCAACTATGGAAGAATCAAGCTTGGAGAGGGGAGATAAACTATTTCTCTAATTTGATGAATGAGAGGCTTAGTGCTAGCATGTCTTATCATCTAGTATTTATAGAAAACCCCTAGGTTTCTATTTAATACTTATTTCCAAAAGTAACTTAATTCTTTTTATATATTAACAATTAATATATAACTTAACTCCTTATATATATTAACAATTAATATATAAGGTTATTAATAGAAATAGTATTAGGAAATTCTCTTCTCTCTTTAATTCAAGGGACTCACTTATGCTCTTTGTTTGTGTGTGACCTATTGGGTTCACCCCAACCTAGCAGTGACTAGGGACATCTCTATGTCTTATAATATAGAAACTTTCTATTTTAAGGTTTAATTGAAACTATTCCAATTATGCCCTCATTGATAACACTTATCAATAGGCTTTCACTGGTCATGAGTGACGTCTAGCAATGTGTCATGACATGCCTTAGGTTTGGGTAAATAGCAGAACTATATGAACCCTTCTTGTTACTTAATCCTTCATCCCCTAATGTCACAGTTAAGATATTCAGGGTATGGATATAAGTCAAAACCCTATCTTAACAACCTTGTCATATGTTCTTCAAAATATAATCTCAATCAGATGAACCCTATGAAACACTTTCATAGTTCACCTATCACTCTAGCCAGAGATTCACATTGAGAGTTATCTTTAAGAACTGACCCTGACATTCTCTCTCTTATCAATGGGAGTAATGATTCCTTATTGACCACTCATATATCTTCATGCAAGACTTATTAGAGCCAATGAGTACCGACTACAACCTTAGGGTAAGGCTGTATAAGACACTATCAAACCCTAACAATTCAGGCACAAGACAACCATGGTGTCTCAGGTCTTAGGATTACCAAGTAATTGGACGTAACACAAGAATATTCTTTTGATTTAATCACCATAGGAATATTCTAGCAGATCATGTTCAGTGTACATGTTCTCTAACACCCACAGATTAACCTAAGTGTCACTACACTGATAGGAAAGACTACTTATCCTCCCAATGGAGTTAGTTTAAATTTGTGCTACTCTTGTCGGTTTAATAAATGTCCTCTTTAATAAACCTATGAGTAGGAATTTTTTTAGAATAAATGTGTATCAAAAATATGAGTCTCCATATCCCAACAACTTGAGATACATATTTCTCTTATCATTTATTCATGGACATTATCGTATATATAATTGAATATATAAACGACAAGTAATACCTTCTTATCCTAATATGAAATAGATATGCTCTTTAGGATTGGTTTTAGGGCATACCTCTAACAGCCGAGATTAGAGAAAGAAATGAAAGAGATGCAAATAATAATGGCAGCCATGGCTTCTCAGAGAATGCAGTCAAGTGGGGTAAGTGGACAACATAGTTTTGATTTATATGTCATGTTACACACAAATTCTTTATGCGTTTCTTACATATTGTCTCTAAATTTGTATGGCCAATCATAGGAAAGTCTAGCTTCAATTGATCTAGTAATTCTCTATCAACCATATTTTCATGTAGTTCAATTGTTGTATGATTATCTTAGTATTTTTAATCTAATTTTATTAATTTTCTATTCGGTAGTCACAGTGAAGTGGGACAGGAACATGAGGTAACAAAAAATTTAGAAAATACTAAATGCACATTGTTAAGCTGGATGGAGGATGGAGGAGAGGTTGCAGAGGGTACCATTGCCTCTACAGATCCAAAAGTTTTAGTTTACCACGTGCCCCTTGGACGCGATTGCTATAAGGTTTGGGTGAATAGAGTAATCATCCTCAATGTGCCTTTGTTTCGTCCAACGAGTGACCTGTATACACTAGTAGCTAATGTAGAATCATTTAATTTCTAAGCTTAAGGTATATTTTTAGGTAAGTAGATAGTTTTTTTCATACATGGGAGGCACAGGATGCGTTATCTAAATGTAATAGTATTGAAATAATATGATTATAAGAGTACTATAAAACTCTTATACTGTCAGGTGAAATTCTGAAATGTTGCAAAAACTGACAGAACCCAGATTTTCATTTCAAAATTGAAACAATATATTATTTAATATTTAGAATGGTTCATGTGATTGTTGGTTGAATTGCTTATTATTAGGAGTGGTAGGATGTGTTAATTGATTTTTCTAGTGATCAGATATTATCATTATAAAAGTGTTGAAAATATAGAGTTACTATGATTTGAGAAATATGTGTATTTTTAGTTGATAATAATTTTTTGTAATAATTATGTTGTTTTCACAGTTCGAAGAATATCAAATTGGAGCTACAAGAAATGAATGATGGATGAAGTTAAGCCACTTGAATTTTTTTTTTCTGGGTTTATTTTGGAAGGGAATGAATGTGGGATAAATTTGTTCTTTTAAGAAACTTGTCGTGAAATTTGATGTATATACAAATGGTTATTTTTTGTGTTTAGAACTTTCAAAAACTTAGAATGTGAAGAATTTGCTTTTGAGAATTTATTTTAATGGAATGTGCATTTTTGTATCTTCATGTTAGAATTATATTCTATATGAGGCATACAAATGGAATCTCAAGCAAGCAAAAAACAAAAAAAATAAAATAAAAATAAAAAATATTTGTGGCGTTTTTAAAATTCCGTGGAAAAGTTCTACAATGCTTTAATAAGGCTTTTAACGGCGTTTTAAAAACGTCGCGGAAAGTAATTTTAACGGCGTTTTTGTAAAATGTCGCGAAAGGTATTTTTAACTACTTTTCAAAAATGCCGCGAAAGAACTTTTAACTGCGTTTCTAAAATGCCGTGGAAGTTAATATTAACGGTGGTTTTAAAAATGCTGCCTATTATCAAAGGGCTTTTGCGGCACCAGTATAGACTGCGTATTGTGCGGCGTTTTTAAAATGCCACGAAAAGCTATTTACGGTGTTGTTAAAAACGCTGCAAAAGCCCTTTTTTGTTGTAATGTAAGTTTTTACATGGATTTCAATTTTAACTTTTACTAATCATTTTTAAAATTTTGAAGAGCTGTTTATGCATATCAACTTTGTGAAAGGATGGAAGGACTTCCACTAGGAAAATGGACTGCCCTAGTGCAAGTACGTACTTTCAAACATGTTGGGTTCTTAAATTATTTAAGAGAAGAATAAGATCATCAATGACGCTTTCTTATTCTCAAACTTTCACTCATTTTCCATTTTCAGTTGTTGAAAGCAACTACATGTTTGTATTGCCACATAGTAGGTTTCTTTAATCGAGTTCACTAAAGGTCTATGCATTTTATAGCTCTTCTTGTTATATAGTACACCTTGCCTACTTATAGACACCCCATTTTTGACTTGTGGAACATAAATAATCATTGCATTCCCCAATTGGTTGAGAATGACCTATTATTCTCGAAGAAAGAGGCCTCAAAACCCTAATTCTCTAAAATACCTTTTTCCTTAAGTTAACTATAGGTTATTATTTAATATAGTTTTTCAACTTGGAATCGAGTCATTCTTTTTTCATTTAGTTTTTGGAGAGTCTAGGAATGTCCATGTCAAATTTCATGTCATTCCGATCAAAGCTTGATAGGTAATAAGAACTTTTTTGATTTGGAGGGCAGTTTTTGTCATTTTTCTCTCATAATTTCAATTTGACCTCCAAATTTGTCGTGGTATGTTTCATTGGATTTGTATGGATGTTTAAGTGTAATTAGAAGATTTAATCGAGCAATGGCATGGTTCGATAGCATTTTGGCTCATGATGGTCCATGATGGTCAATTGACCGTTACTATGATTTTGACCTAAATTGACCAAGGTTCGACCATTTTTTCCAAACTAATGCTTTCCAAAACCCTAAAATGTTTTCAAAATAATTTTCAAAACATGTTTTAAGAAGTGGCATTTTGTTTTATGATCAATCGGATAGTCTTTTTTTTTTAAAATCCTAATTTGAGCTCGATGGCTCATAACGGCTAACCGGCTTGATTTAACCTAAACCCTTGACTATGGTTGCTTGCCTATCAGAAGTGTAGTGCAATCCCAAACATAAGATCTATCGTTTACAAGCATACTAATTCATGGAAGTCCCATGATCATGTCCTCAAGGATAGAATGTCGAAAAAGACTTTGAAGTCCTTTTGAAATTTGTTCAAGAATGAGAAAAAGAAATAAAAATCCAGTGGTTTGTTTTGAGAGTTGTTTGTGCAATACGCACAAAAATTGTTTGAATATTTGAACAATGAAAGAAATGAGTTGCGATTTAGGGTTCATCTAGTCCACATCCTTGGTTCTAATTTCTCACACCTTTAACACATCCAGAGTACATTGAAGAATGGTCTGGATGAAATATTTAGCAATAAAAACCCAATTATTTACACACCCATATTACATTGAAGAATGGTATGGGCGGAAGATTTAAAAATGAAAACCAACCTGCTTTAAGATTATAGGATATTAATGCTAAATACTCTGTCAAACATTTTAGCAAACACAAGGAATGCTTTTAGTGCTAAGCGCCGCCTATGCAACAAAGACCCTATCTATATGTGGTCAAAGCTAGCCAATCCTTGTGATCTAAGCAAATTCTGTGTTTATCATCAATATCCAAATCTTTCAAGCTAAGAAATAGTGTGAGAAATCATATACCTTAGATGTGGATCAAGAATCCCTCATCAATCCCATATGATGGAGCTTAGCTACTCATTGAATTGAAAGCAAGCATATTGAATGAAAAGTAAACTAAAGACATTGAATTGGAAATGAAAACTCTGAATTTTACTTGCATAAACTGGAAATAACTTCAAATATGTTCTAGTACAAGAGAAATTGAACAAGAAAATGAACTTACAACTGAAGATAAGCTAATAAACTAGTTAAACTATCCTAAAGTACTTGAAAGATAATCAGAAGGATGAGAGAATAGAGAGAAAATTGAAAAACATAAACTAAGTTAAGCTACTCAAGTGAACTGAAGTGAAGATCGTTTCTGCAAAGTCCTTCGTAAAGTATATATAGGCCTTCATGGGAAAAGACCACAATACCCTTCACAAAGCTTCAAAATCTGCAGAAATTTGGGCAAGGTCGGCTACCATTATTGATAATGTTTGATGCCAATTATCGGTAATGGCCCTGTATGTGATTTCTTCATGCTGAAGGATTCTTCCATTACTGATAATGGGACTGCTTCTATCAATAATGCTCCTGATCTGGTTTAAGATGGTTGTTGGCTGATGCTAGCTTTACTGATAATGCAAGGTAGATTTATCGATAATAGTATGTTGCTAGTTTCTTCTTTTTGCTAAAATTGCTCGACCATTACCTATAATGCAAGATACCATTATCGATAATGAATCAATTCTGATGTTGATGAAGACTTTGCTGCTCGAATTGCTCCACCATCATTATCGGTAAAGCTTGGCTTCTGGAATTGTTGATATGCATTTCTTGGCTTGGGTTGATTGCATTACCGATAATGGTGGATTCCATTATCGGTAATGGGTGTTTTCTGTCCCCTTTTGTTGATTGAATTCTCTTTCCAGCTGCTTCTAAACTTCGCCTTAATTTGAATTCTTTTCTTGCGCTTGCCAGCTTCTATCCTCTGTGAATGCAAACTTGCCATCAAGCACCATGTCCTTAATTTTCACTCCATCTACACAAAATCCTACAAAAATTGAAAACAATGAACATAAGGAAAACTTACAATAAAAAGCTATTAATATGCATAAAAAAACAATAATTTGGGTAGCATAATTGCACTTGGAAGTGCATAATTGCGAGGCAATCAATGGTCAAGGATTTTCAGCCTATATCTCTTCTACAAATGTAGAGGATTAAGTCCCAGTCGTTTTGGCTTTTGAATCATTGAATTAGGACTTAAAACGAAGAAGATATGTCAAAAACAAGTTGGAGAGTCTCAAAAAGACTGGAAATTGATCAAATCTGGAGAAGGCTCTAATGACTATCCAAGCTAAGATAGCTAACCATCCATCATTAGATGGCTATTAGGTCATTTTGCTTTATTTCGACTCTAACTCCGAGTTTCTTATTATTTTGGGACTTTATCGCTTTCTTATCTAATTTCTTTCAATTTTTTTGAGCTTCCCTAATGCTTATTGGACAACTAACGATGACTGATTAGCTACTTTGGGACCCTCATGTATGACATTTAAATTTGTTCTCATGAGACAACCACTGTGCTCAAAAGACATACCTAATCACCAATGACAACAATACACAAAGTTCACAATAACACTTTTTCTTAATTTTGAAATTTAACTATAAGTTTTATTTAGATCCTCACTTGCTAGAGTAAGTGAAATACTTTTGATTTAAAAATTGCATCTCTATATTCCATTTGAAATACTTTTCATTTAAAAATTACATTTTTATGTTTTTTTATGTAGGCTCCCAACGCATTTGAAGACAATAAAAGAGGACACAAAGCTATTTTGAGGTTTGAAGCCTAGCAAACAATTTTTGGAATGTAGATTTACATTGTTTACTCTTGGGAATCGATTTGGATGTAATTGAACCACATATTTTCATTTTTGAACAAATTTGTACTTAAAACACTTTAGATTATATGCTAGTTTGAAGTGTTAAAACCAAATGAAGTTATTTCAATGTTAGTTGCAATTTTCTTTTGGGTGCTTATGTTTGATGTGGAATGGAATAAAGGAAACACAAGTTAATTTTTTGTAGTAGTGACGGGAAACACAGGTTCTTAAGAAAAAATTCAATTCAAGATTTTGAGGCAAAGGTAGATATCATAAATATATATATTATTAAAAGAATTCAATTCAAAATCTTTAAGGACAGTTTTTAACTGCCACTGAATGTAAGAGGATTAACAACGGTTACATAAATATATATTGTCAAAAGTCATATATTAGAAGACGGTTTTAAATCGTCCTCAAAAGAGAAATATAAGAGGAATGTTTTGTTAGAGGTATGCCCTAAAGCCAATCCTAAAGGGCATATCAATTTCATATTATATTAATTTGAAGGTACAACTTGTCGTATATATTTAAATATATATGATGAGGTCCATGAATAAATGATAAGAGAAATATGTATCTCAAGTTGTTGAGATATTGAGACCCATATTTCTCATACACATTTATTCTAAACAAGTTCCTGCTCAAAGGTTTATTAAAGTGGATATTTAATAAACCATTAAGAGTAGCACAGATTTAAACTAGCTCCAATGGGAGGATATGTAGTCTTTTCTATTGGTGTAGTGACACTATAGTTAATATGTGGGTGCATATTAGAGAATATGTACACTGAACATGATCTATCATAATATTCTTATGGAGTTTAAGTCAAAAGAATATTCTTATGATCTATCATACCTGAGACACTATAGCTGTCTTATGCTTGAGTTGGTAGGGTTTGATAGTATCTTGTACACCCTTAACCTTAAGGATGTAATCGGTACTTATTGGCTCTAATAAGTTATGCATGAAGATAGATGAGAGGTCAATAAGGAATCATCACTTTCATCTTTGATGAGAGAAAATGTCAGAGTTAGTTCACAAAGATAGTTCTCAATTGAAATCTGTGGCCACAGTGATAGGTGAATTGTGAAAGAGTTTCATCGGGTTCATCTTATTGAGATTTGAAAGGAAATCGATGGTAAAGTATTTGTAGCGGAAGTCATGCAATAAAATTTTTTACAAAGAATAAATCCACCATCAAAGTCCAGCAGGATTTCGATTAAGCATTGGATCATGATTTAACAAAGTAAGAACATAAATAAACTATTTAAATACATACTTACATGAACCTCTTTTCTTTTTGCGATTGACGAACCCGAGCTCCAAAAGGATGAAGTCTCCAACGGTATCCACACGAGCACAACACCCTTCAAATCCTTGCAACTTCTCTTCACTTCTCTTAGCCTCCACTTAATGATAGCTAGGGTTGCTTAGTGCTAGCTTGACCCATCATCTCATATTTGTAGGTAAACTTCCTTTTATTTGCTATTTGGTCATTCCCTTATTAACTTTTAATAATAAAGACCAAATTAACAATAAATAGGAATATTCTGCTCTCTTTAATTCAAAAAACTCTCTTAGTCTCTATTGTGTGTGACCCTTTGGTTTCACCCTAACCTAGTAGTGGACATGGACATCTCTATGTCTCCTAAAATAGAAACTTTTTATTTTAAGGTTCAATTGGAACGATTCCAATTATGCCCTCATTGATAACACTTTACCAATAGGCTTTCACTGGTCATGAGTGACATCTAGCAATGTGTCATGATGTGCCCTAGGTTTAGGTGAATGGTAGAAACCCTTCTTGTTACTTAATCCTTTATCCTCTAATGTTACAGTCAAGATAATCAGGGTATGGATATAAGTCAAGACCCTTATCTTAACATCTTGTCATGTGCTCTCCAAAATATAATCTCAATAAGATGAACTCGATGAAATACTTTCAAAGTTCACCTATCATTCTGGCCAGAGATTCATATCGAGAGTTATCTTTGGGAACTGACCCTGTAATTCTCTCTCATACTAATGAGAGTAATGATTCCTTATTGACCACTCATCTATCTCCATGCATGACTTATTAGAGCCATTGAATATCGATTACATCCTTAGGGTTAAGGCTATACAAGATACTATCAAACCCTAATAACTAAAGCACAAGATAGCTATGATGTCTCAGGTCTAAGGACTACCAAACATATGGACGTAACATAAGAATATTCCTTTGACTTAATCTCCATAGGAATATTCTAGCATATCAGATCAAGTTCAGTGTACATGTTCTCTAACATGCACCCACATATTAACCTAAGTGTCAATACACTGATAGGAAAGACCACATATCCTCCCAATTGTGTTGGTTTAAATTTGTGAACTCTTTATGGTTTACAAAATGTCCTCTTTAATAAACCTATGAGCAGGAACTATTTTAGAATAAATGTGTATGAGAAATATAAGTCTCTTTATCTCAATTACCTGAGATATATATTTCTCTTATCATTTATTCATGGACATTATCATATATATAATTTTATATATATATGACAAGTAATACCTTCTAATTAATATAATATGAAATAGACATGCCCTTTAGGATTGGTTTTAGGGCATACCTCTAACAATCTCCCACTTACACTAAAGCCAATCACCATAGTATCGTATACTAGTCTTCGTAACACAAGAGTTCAAACACTCAAAGGTGTTATGGCAAAGAAGATCTTATACAAACCAGCTTTGCAATTTATTATTTTCAATAATAGTATTTAAACTAAAATTCCGTTGCCAACTCTGATGTCCTAGTTAATGAGACCTATGTTCTCAAAAGAGAATACTATGTACTAGAAATTCTTTTAAGCAATTTGTAAATAGCATACCAAATTTCTTTATATATAAGTATTTCATTCTTAAAACTCTTTTAAGAATATACTTATTTTATTCAGAATTATTATTCTGAATTTATAACCAATATTTGTTACCAACTGCTTGCAACATTAATGATATTGATTTAAGTACATTAACTTTATTTATATGAGTTCCCGTATTTCACAAATATTAAACACATATTTAATCCCTCACAAAAATAAGATTTTTGAGAAGTTAGAATTCCTATAACGATTATGGAATTCATAATACTACGCTTAGTATTTAAAGCATGTACTTTATGAAGAAATAATAAGAATGTATTTGATGACTTTGTTGCTCCCACTAGCCCTATTGAAACAAGGTATTTTATGTTTTAAACCCTTATAACGTAAAACTCCTTTTTGATGTTTCAATAATAAAGCTTGGTTCTTAACTATTGTGAGAACGTTTGTTTTTCTAATAACTCTTTATTTAAGAAAAACATGCTTTTAAAGTTTATTTGAAGTATCTCATAATCCAAATAACCTTTGATTATATTAATTGACATATTTAAGATCCTTTAGTGATATTGACAATTCAAACTAAGGTTTATACATATCATGTATTATCCTTTTTAATCTCCTTATTAAATAAGATGATCGGTTCATATAAATTAATGAATCAATATTCATTTATTAAAATGAACCTTTATAGTTGAATCATCATATCCAATTATTCAATTTTATTTATAAAGAATAAAGAACTTTATATTAATTGCCAGATATAATCTAAATATCGAATATTATAGATGAACTGTTTTAAATAAACAAAGTACTTAAAACTAAATAAAACTTCATAATAAAGTATTTATTACAACTGGAAATAATAATAAATGTTCCTTAATAACTAAATAAAATAGTCAAGAATCAAGCTATAGTGTCAAAGGTAGCAACTCTTGATCTTTTTCCAAACACAGGAACTCGATCTCTACTCGACGTTTTGCTTCCTTTTGTCTCCTACATATAATCGCATTGTATAAGAAAGATCATAGTTAGGTATCTCATACCATAAGAAAAATAATAATACTAATTCTCAATTAGTAAATGAATGAATAATTAGGACATACCATTAGAAGAACTATTCTTCAAAGTAGCTAGGTACTCCTTGCAGTTCATTTTCCAATGACCAGTTTTGCCGCTAATAGCTGGAAATATGGGAGGTTAAATTCCGTATTTACGGTCAATATTATTTCATTTATAATATACCCTATGTTTAACCTCAATCCGAAGAGAGTGTTAAGCACAGGTGTCGGTCCACAGAGACTAGTAATGAAAATCGGCTAAGTCAATTCACTTTTGGTGAAAGAGACATTTCCCATTGGGTAGATTTGGTTGATTAACTAATTTTTAACGGTAATTGCAAGTCAAACTGCCACGTACAGTGTAATAAATTAAGAATCACTGACAAAAAATAAGTCGAACATATAATGACATAATTGTAACAGAAATAACAGAAATTGAACTTAAATTAAATTGCAGAAATTAAACGGGCAGGAATTGAAATTGCATAATTTTAAATAAAGAAAAACCACGTCTCTCCAAGTGGAGAGAAGGAATATACTCTACTGAAATTTAAAGTACAGAATTGAAAGCATAAATTAATAAAAATCATCCTCATAATTCCAAGTGGAAAGAGAGGATATTCTACTGAAATGAAAATTGCGTAATTAAAAGCAATAATTAAAAACTAAAAAATAAAATAAAAACCTCTTCTCTCCAAGTGGAGAGAGGGACGATTGCATCGTGTGTGAAATTGCGTAATTTAGAAAATACTGAAATTAAAAATAGAAACTGAGAATAAAAACTGAAAAATAAATTATCTCTTTGAAATTAAATTGACTGAACTGAATAGTAGTACAGTATGTGGAAGCAGAAAATAGTCAAGACTTAGATGCACGTAGCATAAAATAATCTACGACTATTTCTGATAAAATCCAATATGAACGCTCAACTAACAAAGGAAAATAAACTGCTTAACTATTCGTGCGCCTGATGAAATTCAACGACGAAAGTTTAGAGAAAAACAAACTGCGCGCCTCTCATTCTGTTTGGCGAACTTTCCTTTTATAGAAACCAAATACATACGTTCGTCTCCTTTTTCTTCTTTTTCTGACACCGTGACTTCTGTTCGCCCACTTTCTCTAGATGCATTTCTCTCTTCTCTCGTTGCGGTTCTCTCCTTACTCCTTCTCTATTTTCCTACCTACCCTGCACCCCAGCCACTCCCTTATCACTCTCATTCTCATTTTTCTTCCCCAATCCTTTTATTTTCCCTGACTTACTTGATTTCTCTCTCTTTTCCAATTAGTCTTCTCTTTTCCTGACTTTCTCTCCCTCACCGACTCCCTTTCTCTCTCTCCTTTAGCTTCTCTCTCTCTTTAATCTTTATTTTTATTTTATTTTTTCAGTTTTCAAAATTACATTTTGACCCCGCAAGTTTTAAATCATTATATTTTATTCCCGATTTCTCTCCAAACTTCAAATGCTCGTATTTTATTCGTCTGAAGTCCAATTTGGACGTTCTTTATATGCACGCGAAGCTTGCGATGTGTACTTTCAAACTACGGTGGTTTTATGGCTCGATTCCACATCGATTTTTACCTGCAATGCAAAACAACAGCAAACCAATTACGCGCACCTATTTCACACAACTTTAACCTAAAATAAAGACAGAAATAAAAACAAGCTAAAATGCTACTCTTATGCGATATTTGCAACAATGCTAAAATAACTAAAAAGCACTAAAATGACCTAATTAACCTAATTAACATGCCTTTAGGGCTTTAACAAAGCTTACTTTGGGCTTTAAATTTCAAAAATTTGAGCACTTATCACACCCCCCAACTTAAACTTTGCTAGTCCTCGAGTAAAGCAAAATAAACATAAAGAACGATATTAAAATACCACTTTCGCAGGGAATCGTGATTGCATTTAGGGTATGCAATAAGCCTTTAAACCCCTAGGTTACCCCTAGTGGACAAGTTGTAGTCTCGTGAGGGTTTGCAGAAATGATGCCCACAAACATGTAGAAGTTTTTTTATGCATATCAAGTATTTCTCAGTTTATGACATTTCAATTAAGGCAAAGTCGTGAGTTTTCTCACTTTAACAAGAAAATCAGTCAGAGTTCGAAATACTATCAAAAAGATTACTCAAGCCATGATATTCAAAATTCAGAGTGTGTGTGTGAATTAGCCAACAAAATATACCTTCAATTGTAAAGCTTACACCACTCAAATTTCTATCAGAATTGCAGCTTTGACTTCAAATCTCACCAGGATAATCCACTCATGAATAATTCGTTCAGAGTTAGGTGAAATTATATGTACTCTCATTATGCGAGGAGAATTTATGTATATCAAATGCAAAGTATATCTCGCATATTAATTCATTTTGAAAAACGCTGATAAGAACAAAATATGAGTCTCATGATAGGAATGTTAAATACTGAGAAAAAAATATGCCATAAAATTATGTTCGAATCATTTTCAATTTCCAACTCATACCAATTTTCAAGATCAGACAGGACTTTATGGGCTTAAAATTGCTTTTGGTTCAAAGATGGAAAACAAACAGATATGTGATGGTTTAAAACTTAGTTGAGGTTATCTATCCAACCATCACATAAACATATTTCTAGATATAATTGAAAAACTAAAATCACCCAAACACAAAAACAACACCCAGCCCACAGTATAGAAAACACTGTACCAAGCTTTCTTAGCAGACTTAATCTTTACAAGAAAATTGAAATCATCAAAGGGTCTATCTACTTATTGTTCTTTTTTTTTTTTTTTTTTGATTTTTTTTTCTATCTAAATTTTTCTTTTTTTTTCTTTGACAAAAGCATTCCAACTCCCTTGTCCCCTTTTATTCAGATTTTTTTTAAAACTAACTTGTTTAGTTTTAAAACTTGGCACTTACCACACTGAAAACACCAAACGAAAATACTCAACACACACTACACTGTTTTCATCCAAGAATCTCTTCACCTAACTTTTACCCCGGGCTTCCTAAGCTGCGCAAGAAAAGAAAATTTTAAGGCTCAAATTAGGTGCTAGCGGCAATGTAATATTGAAAGAATTTAAGTTCAAATTTCAAAGATGGCTTACAATCATTTCTCAAAGGCTAGTATAATTTTTCCACTTTCCATGATTTAAAAAAAAAAATATATATATATGTGACATTATTTATTCTCACCATTCAACCAAAACAAAGGATTAATGAGACTATTCAACGGAATATAATGCGCTTTCGAAAAAATTGTTAAAAGTAATTGTAAAATAACCCTCCAATAAAAGAATGGTTCAACAACTCACAATTGTTATACGTCTCCACTATTTTACCTCAAGATTTCCAACCAATGTTCACTAATCATTAAAAACATATTCATATGGCTAATAGTGCAGAGGAATTCTAAATCTGACTACAATTCATGAGTTAATCCAGAAGATAGTAAATAAAACTAAAACTTAATTTACAAGTTGAAGCAGTAATATTCATAACTAAATATTTAATTAGATGCATAAAACACAGAATTACTTATGACATTCATGAGGAAAAAAAATTATTTTATTTATTTTATTATTATTATTATTTTAAATTTATAAACCAAAACTTAAATCAAACATTGTCCTTAATGTGAAAAAAGAATACACAATATAATACAAAAGACAGAACAAATATATACAATAAGAGCTATGTACAAATATTTACAAAATATTTACAGAAAATGAACATGTGTTTAGCTTCGATAACATTCAGACTACACGACTTAGCTCCCGATCTCATACATCGAAGACTTCCAAATAAATTGGAAAATCCATAAAGAGTGACATGCAAGGTTCTTCCTCACTAAACACTGGATTCTCGAAGAATCCCTCATTTAACGGGAGCTATTACTCTCTAGCATAGATATCAACTCACCATTTTCGAAAAAAAACAACCTAACACATGGTATTGCCAATTAATTGGCATGTTGCTAGGATAATTCGCTCCTTTGCGCTAGTGGTGACTAAGATTAACACGTTTACAACAGAGAACTTGAACTGAACGATCAGCAAGTCGAACCGAGGTGCTTTCATTCCATGATGGAATCTTTAGAACTTCATTATCGTCGGATGAAGAAGTATCTAAAGATGTGGAGCTAGAGCGTACTACTTTATCATTGGTTGCGGGAGACAATCATCTCCAAGAATACATATTGGAATACAAAGACTTGGAGAAGCACTTTGAAAGTACAGGGGCCAAAGTATCCTGGTTGACAGAATGCCAAACAGGAGCAACCTCAAAAATATACGTGCTTAGATAGGAAAAACTTGCCTTACAAATGGAGACAATCATGACCTTACATAACATGAGGTTAGCAAGGATTGATAAGCTACACAAAGCTAAAGCACATGATGGTGCTCGGACAGTTTTCCATATCCAGGAGCTTAGTAAGGATTCATAATCTACATAGGAATTTGGCAATTTTGAGTGTATGGTTTGTAGAAAACTACCGTCCTCTTCATCAATAGCTGCTGATGATGATGATTCTGTGAGGTTTTCAAGAAGAAGAGAACAACACAGAATGAACCAGCGAACACTGTATGAATATGGGGCTGGTTTTGGTGTTGTTGGTATTGAACTACAATCACATCTGATAAGAAGAAAGCGACAGCTGTTGATAAAAGGATAATCGCCCATATGAATGACATGAAAATCATGTCAAATAAAAAATGTGATAACGAAAAATTTTAAAATGCATAATTTTAGAATTTTGTATGAAAATTAGGGCATTTATGTAAATTAAAGAAAATTATATATATATATATATATATATATATATATATATATATATATATATAATTATTTATTAAAAATACCAACCGTGTCCTTTCTTTTTTTTCCCTTGCTAAAAACCAAATAGCCGCCTTTCTTTTTTTCATTTTCTTTATTTGAGAAACCCGATTGAGAGAGAGAGAGAGAGAGAGAGAGCTCGAGGATCGGGAGGGAGCAGCCGTGAAGGAGGCGATGCAGGCTGCCGAAACTTCGCTGGAAGAGTCGCCAGACTACTTGACCTCTTCGTCTAGAGGTGAATCGGTCTTATGCTTTTCTTTTGTTCTTCTTTTCTCTTTCTTTTCTTTGGTATTTTTGGGTTAATAAGGGGCTGTGGGTTTGATTTTTAACATGCATTCAAGCTTTTGGGTTTTAAGAATGGATTTAGAAGTCTCGGGGGTTTCATGTTTGCGGCCACTGTTTTGATCAGTGGGAGTTAAGGGTTTAGAACTTCGTACAAATGTTTTTTTTTTCTTTCTCTTTGAATGTTCAGTCTAGGAGGAGTTTGGGTTTGGGTCCATGTTTATAGAGGAGAGTTTTGGTAGATCGGAAAATGATCGGGGACTTGTATGTGGGTTTTGAGTTATTTCATGGGTTTTATAATGAATTATTTTGTGTTTTCCTTTCCTTTTTGTTATGTATTTTGGACTTAGGAAGGTTCTGATGTCAATTTATGAAAGGAGTCACTTTTAAGTTGAGTTTTGGTTGAGGTTCCTGAGTTTTGAAGCATGCATCCACGGATTATGGGTTTTTTTGCATTCATGACAAGGATTTTGAACTTTCAGATTTTATACTTCGGATGCATGAGTTTAAAACGATAAACTTCATGTATTTAAAACTTACATACAGTGAATCCACAGTTTTGATTGTTCATTTTTGAGTATAAATGGCTGACTTGGGTTTTTGGATCTGAGATCTTGATTCTAATTTGTGGCTGGGTTGATGTGTTTGAAAATATTTGAGTTCTTAGTGGCCTCAAGCATGTCCGAATTCCCCATTTTCCATGCATGATCATTTTTGTGGTGTTTAAAATACAAATCTTGGGTTCTTGGTTATGAGCAGAAATTCCGGTTAGTTTCATTCATGAATGTTTCTCTTTGCTTGTGCTGTTTTGGGTGTTTGGGTGGTGAGAATAAAATCTTGGCTATGTATGGAGGTTGCATGTGGGTTTTATGAGATACATGAGTTTGGATTTTAAGCTCTAAACTTTGAACTTTTATATCACCGTGGGTTTCTTTTCAAATATGATTTTAAAGAGGTTTGTCATTTATTTTAAGTTGCTGGGAAATAGACTTTTGGTTAAATCTGGTTTTGACTTAAGCTTATTGGGAAGTAGATCTTCATTTAAATTGGTTTTGATCTAAGTTCTAAGACTCGGATGCTGCATGTATTTTCAAGGAAGAAAACCATGGGCTTTAAACTTTCTAAGATTGTAAAATCTTGGTAAATCTTATGTGTCTAACCCATATGAAGTAATTTATGTATTGTGAAGTTCATTTTATAAGTTTTGAAAATCTGGAATTTTGGGAGTTAGTAAACAGCAGCCACGACTGCTTGAATTCAAGCTTTGAAACTTGTTTTGGATTTTCAAAAAGATGACATATTTCAGATACAAGTGTTTGAGTTTATAATCTTGAGTTTAAATGACAAATTTCATGTTTTTAAACATGTATATATGTTGGGATGAGGTTTTAAGTTGTTAAATTGAAGTTTGGAAAAGCTTGGGAAGTCATCAATGGCGGATTTTAGGTGCTGCAGATCGGGATTGTGCAGCAGAGGAGACCATTACCGATAATGGTCTATGCCATTATCGGTAATGGAGAGGAAAGGTGCAAATCCAAGGCTTTTGATGCATTTATTTTCTTAAAACTTGTTTTGCTCATAACTTTCACATCGGGTATCCGTTTTTGACGTATTTTATATGTACGAAAAGCTTATGAAGCCTAGTTTCTGATTTTAATAGTCTTGGAGTAAAATTTGTTTTGAAAAGAGAAATATTTTGATAAATACCTGATTTACCCCTTTGGGTTTATTCTTTGGCTTTCGAAGGTTTGTTTCCTAAGTCATTTGGCTTTTAGCCATGGGATTTGGTTAGTATCACTGAATCATTCTTAGGGAATTGTGCTTTGGAATTGTTAGACCTTTGGGATAGCATTTTTGGGGTTTTTGGTCTTTAAGATTCAATAGTGAATGGCTTTGAGGATTAGGTTGGTTTGCTTTGGGGATCTTAGGATCCTTTGTGCTTAAGTTTGATTCTTCCTTTTTGCTTTGTCTGTTTGTTTGTTTCTCAGTTTGGAAGGTCCTTTGGAGGACCACTTGCATTGGGTGCATAAGCATTGCATTTGGGAGGCTCGTGGAGCCACAAAGGGTTGGAAAACACAACTGCATTGAGGTGGGATAAGTAACCTCTTACTGTAATGATAATATGTCTGTTTTACAACTGTTTTGGAGAACTACATGAACATAGATGTTAAACACATTTGAGAATGATATAACTTACAAATGGTTGAGAACCTTACGGATTATTAGCTTGTTAAATAGATACATGGAATATACTAGTTTAAAGACTATTGAATTGTGTGGCATGTTTATGAAATGAGAACTAAGGCACAGAAATGAAACGTTTTGAGAACTTGTCTATATTTCCTGGCAAACTACTTAGAACTGGGTATTAAGTGTATGTGTATATAAAACTAGGGAACAGGCTTTCCAAATGTAGGTTTTATGGAAACACTTGATAAGGGCATATAGTGATAACTGTTTATATCTACACAATATAAATACTTGGTCTAAAGCTCATATGCCTGATTTTCTAGATATATCTATATAAAAGATAGATGTTGAGATTTTCTTACAACTGTTCCCTTGACTTTTGGGTTGGATTGAATATTTTGAAATGGGAATCAGCCAGGGTACAAAAGTGAATATATATATATATATATATACATGTATTTGAATAATGACGTGTCTTGAGGATTATTTTGTATATGAGAGTTTATCTATTTCACTCCTGTTTTTGGATAATGGTTATGATTGTTTTGAAATAACACTCGATACTTTAAATATATGCCACATATTATAACTTCACCTGCTGGCTTTGGAAATTGGTTTAAAAGTACATTCTTATTGCTTCTCTTGCCCATTTGAAAATGATTTATATTATCGTGCTGTTATGCATGGTTTAGGCTCGGTTGGTATAACAAGGAGACTATTTAAGGGCCCATGGTCCTGGGTGGAGCCTTAGTGCGGACCCGAAGTATATAGCCCCGTAGTGGCTCGACAGTTGGCCATGTGTTTTAGGCAACTGATCGGTTATCCTCGAGAGGTCAGACCCCGTAGTGGTCGGTTTCGGCTGTCGTTGTGCCGGAGGCTGGTTAGCCTAGAACAACGTCCTGATATACGTTCCGTGAGCCTGGTCTTCGAAATTGATGGGCATTATATTGCATTTATAACTGTTCAAAACCCACACCATTTACGTTATTGAACTTTGGACTGAATATAGAACTTCTTGACTTAAGCTTATCACTGAAAGACCACACAAGTTTATAACTGCGTTATCTACTGTTTTATAAACGTTATAGAAACTACGTTTATTTAAAATATTCCATGTATCACTGTATTATTGTTATTTGTAGAGGTTATCTTATTCCTACTGAGCAAGTGGAAGCTCACCCCTGCTTTTATGCAGCAGATTACAGGTTGGCTCGGGGTTTGCATACATGATTTGAGACAAGCCTCTATTCGAGGATTATTAGATGATTGCATGGTCGATTCTGCTTTGGACCTGCATATTATTGAGTTGTGTAATATTTATATTTTATTTTCTTGATTTTGGGACTTGCCACTGTTTGTGGCATTGCCTACTTGCCAGGGATGTTGGCATTATTATTATTATTTGATTTATTACTATTGTATAAGACGTTTGGGACATTTGTATGAGCATAACATTT
>JAESVK010058530.1:23822-48198 GCA_017140935.1 Hamamelis virginiana | reverse complement strand
AACAAAATTCTTATTCTGAATGCCATATGTCAAATATGGGCTTTGCCTACACGCTTATCATTTCCAAATCATTATCTCACATCATTCTCTTGCAAACTATCATCAATATCAACCATGTGAATTTCATTCACTTTTTCTCATTAATTCAGATTGGCTTTCAGCTATTCAGACTACTTCCAATTACTCTCTAAGATATTCTACACATCAATCCTTAGATCAAAACTAGGATTCATCTCTTGATCCTTGCATTTGGGATTCACCCATTTTTCACATCACTTCTTCAAATTCTTGACTAACAAGAGGTATGCACTCTCTAAACACCTAACCAATACAAGGTTTTCTGGATGACGAAACTGACTCAAGAGTATTGTTGGAGCTTCAAGCTAATCTTTTCTATCTTTCCATTCACGACAAGAGGTAAACTCATACTCTTATCTTTTATCCCCAAATTCTATGGCATTCTCAGCTCAAAATTTACTTTATAACTTTTGGTTGATCATTCCCCTTCACGAGGAATATATTTGGAAGAGTTTAGGTGTTCCAATCTCTTACTTTACAAGCTTAAAATGATGCCCATCAAGTATTTGATAAAATTTCTCAGGAAAATCAAATTTTGATTTTTTCAAATCCAATTTCTTATGTCATGATTCAAATATGTTTCACATGTCATGACAAGTTTTCAAAACACATTTCAAATGTATGCACACCAAGTATTCGACCAAATTCTATGAAAGGAAAAATTCCACTTTTCAAAAGCAAATTTCCATGTCATGATTCCATTGACTTTGACAATTTTCTAAAATGATTTCATCATATCATGACAAGTTTTCAAAACTTATTTCAAATGTGTGCATATCACATGTTTGATAAAAATCTCAAAAAAAACAAAAAAAAAATGCTTATGTTTTTTCAAAAAACAATATTCTTTCTAGTGACATTTCCATGCTACTAAGAAAGTTTTATTCCAAAAATCAATTTCAACTAAGCATACCTTCAAGGTATTTGATAAAGCATTTTCAAAACTCATTTCCTTGGGATTTTCTTTCCAGCTACATTCCTTATGACAAAGGGATTCAAAATCATTAATAATGCTAAGTTATTATAAACTCTTAAGGCATTAAATTATATGACACATAAACTAATATATATAATGATAGTTTTCAACATCACTCTATGCTACACTTTCATTTTTCAACACAAGCGTCACACTTAGTATAGGTTTCAAACCCATCATTCTATGCACTAATTTCACATGCCAACAATTCCATCCTTAAAAGTTATTCTAACTTATCAATATCAATTCTTTTTCTAATCAACCAACTGTTATATTGTAGACTAACTTCAACAGAAGGATGCCTATGACAAGGAAGCCTGACCTCGACACTAGGGTACCTATGACAAGGAAGCCTAACCTCGACACTAGGGTACCTATGGCAAGGAAGCCCAACTTAAGAACTTTCTAATGCAGATACTGTAAAAGTACCTTTGAAGAGAGGGGGACAGACACAAGTAGTTCACATATATCACTCATTTTCAAAAACAACCAAGAGGGCTTTCAAAAGCATTTTTTTTTTAGAAATGTTTATAAAAGCTGAAGTATGAAGATTATGTTTAAGCACTTCGGCTTGAATCCTTTGATCGCAAAGTGGGACGTAAAGTCAATATCAACTCTGATTCTGATGGCTACATCTTTTGGGGTTCATAACCTCATGTATCTTCTTCAAATGTAATGATGTGCATCCCTTCCTTGGATTATACTCGCACTTCCATTTCGGTGTCAACCCAAAATACACCTTGCACTTCAATAGTTGCAAAGGTTCATCAAATTCTGATAGCTTTCATTCTGGATGGTCAAGCAAACCGGCTCATGTATCTTGATCAAATGGATGGGATTGTCAAAACCAATGAATATTCAATAATGGGTAAAGGGTGCTCCAAAAGGGCTCAACCACATGGTTGGAGGGTTCAAAAGGGGTTCGAGGGTTCAAAAGGGGTTCGAGGAAGGCTCAGGCAATGGGCCTTGTTAGAGATTCTTTGCTAAGCTCATGTCAAATGATTTCACCAATTCCACCAAATATCACTAGATTTCGGGATTTAAAGAAAGAACAAAACATTAGGGACATAAAAATCCCCACGAAAGTAAAACTTTTCAAACAAGTAATACCTAAAAAAAAGCTATACAAGAAGTTTTAGGAAGTGACAAACTTCCCAAAATGGTGAGAAACGAAGAAGCAGCAGGATGTTAATGGCATGTCCATAAATTTCAAGATATTATTTAACCTTATGAATTAAATGTCTTCAATTTATTTAGTTTCAAACTAATTGCCCATGATAAATTAATTTTGAACCCCACACTCAATGTTTTCACAAGAATTGGACCGCACCCAATGTAACTTTATGGGCTACCTACGTATCTCCATTTTGATGTCTATTTTGCAGAAACTGTGATAAGTTGTTTGATGTTTGTGGAGAATCAGGTCCTCGTAGTTCATAATACTTTCCTTTATTTGCTTGCTCTAACTTTTGCCTAAGCAGCCCTTTCAGGTTTTCTACTTAGCGAGCTTGATTTTTTTTTTTTGAATGCCCTAACTTTTGCCTAGGTAGCCCTTTCGGGTTTTCTACCTAGCGGGCTTTTCATTTTTTTTCATTTTTCCCTTTTCTTTTTCTAAATTGGTGAGATGAGCAAACTTAATCCTCTTTTAAATTTAAAGACAAATAGCCTCGCTTGATAGCGCTCGATTAATGGTGCACAGACCTCACATCTTGGTTCAAATTCTCTTCTGACGACTAACTCTTCTTCTTTTTCTAAGCCCCGGTGTAGCCTTTTTTTTTTTTGTTGAGTGGCTTCGAATGACAATCATTTCTACTTCTTTTTTCTATTTTCTTTTTTTGGAAGCCCCATTCTTTGGGAGGAGCCCCACCATTGAATTTTCATCGCATGATCTAATCTTTTCTATTAAAACTTCTTCCAAATCCTCGTGATCTTTCCTGAGTATGAGTATACTATGGGTTGATTCAATTTGGGAAGAATCAGCCCCTAGTTACTAATCTATCCTATTTCATCTCTTCAGCTTCATCTTTTTCGACTTCTTCTTGGTCCATCTTCAGAATGAATGAAAGGTAGTCACACCACAACGAGGCCATCGCATGATATATTGTCTTTAAACTTAAAAGTTTCACAAGTTTTCTTTAAGCATGATGCCCGATTGATTTTTTTTTTCTTGTGAGAAAATTGTTGGCCCAATCTTAATTATCTTAGACAAGTCACTTGTCCCTAAACAATTGATTCCAATTAAATCATGTAGCTTGATTGTCCCATATTCTTTTGCTCAACGAGCTCCAGAGAGACATTTTTTTTAAGATTTACATCCATGCCATAAACATTCACAGAGGAAGATAATACAAAGAAGATGCAGAAGAGAATTTTTTTTTTATTTTTTTCTTTTTGAACTCGAAGGGAAATGAAAAAACAAAGAAATCCTAAACAACGGATCACCCTAGTCCCACAAGCGGGCTAGGAAAACACTTATTATTGAAAATGAAAACTGAAATCCTATACTACTCAAAGGAAGCACAAACAAAATCTTATAAGCTACTACTCGGCAGAAACAGCTCTTCATCTTTCATGGGCTTTCACTAAGGTTCTCCGTCAAGGGATCCATCGGAAAGGGGTACAGCAGTGGGCTCAAGCTAACTGATTGGAGAAATTCGATGGTGAGACAACTTTACGGTCAATCAGATCTTAGATTTCATTGCGAAAGCGGTAGCACTGGTTGGTCGAATGGCCCGGGTATTGATGAAAATTGCAGTACTCATCTCCATTGAAGGATTTGGGTATGGACTTAGGGAGAGGCCTTGGCTCGAGGGGTTGCAAAAGGTTTTGATCTTTCAATATCTATCGAGGATTTGATCCAACGACATGTGGAAATCAGCAAATTGGCGGGGTGGATTTTTTTCATTGGAAGGCAATGTGGGTGGGATAATGGTATTGACTTCATCACTTGATTCTTCCTCTAAAATGGTTCGTTGTCTTTTGAGAGATGGTTCGACTTCGATGGATCCTTTAGCAAGGGCGTCTTTCGACTTGGATTCCAGCCCCGGTAAGAGCTTTGAAATTGGGAAAATACTGTGCAAAGTGATATTTGCGATAGCCGGGTAACAAACTCTTGAGTACCATTTGGATTTGTTCTTCATCTGTTGGTCGATTGATCATTTGAGAGGCCTTAGCCCTCTACCTCATAATAAAAGTTGAGAATGTCTCATATGGTTCTTGCTTGGTTGTTTCCAAATCACGACTAGTGACATCAATTTCTGTATTGTACTGGTAGTGGCTAATAAACCCAATGCAAATGTCCTCCCACGTCTTTATCTTAGGCTCGTCCAAATGTAAGAACCATTTCAAAGCAGATCCGGCAAGCGACTTATGAAACATATCATCGTCCCTACGAGGATGCATGGCTCTCACATACATCTTCAAATGGATCTTAGGACAACCCATCCCATCAAACTTTTCCAATTCCGGCATCCTGAAGTGTCTGGGTAAGCGGGCTTTCGGGAACAAGGAAAACGAGGTCATGTCCATCAAGTCATCAGACCTTTGGAATCCTTTAAGGGCTTTTTCTAGGGCTTCAATCCTACTATTCAGGAGAATAGGCTCTTCAGCGAGGTATGAAGGATTTTTGGGTTGAGGATTCTTATCAAGGTCCATGGGCTTAACGGATTCAAAGATGGGCTTAGGTTTAAAGGATGATTCTCCTATTTCAGCCCAATTCTTTTCAGATAGATCTTGGGTTGCTTTTAGGGCTAGAAAATCTTCGGCCATTTGAGCTAGGGCTTCCATTCTTTCCTTGGAGGACATGGTTATGGCAGTAGCAGTAGGGGAAACCTCATCATTGTTAGCCATATCAGAATCAACAGATGAATCAACACTTAACACGGGCCCACTAGAGTCACGATCCAAGCTAGAATGCTCTATAAAAAGGAAGTGAAGATTTTGAAATCAATTTAAACCCCATGATTGCTTTATGAAAAAGAATGATATTTTAAAAAAAAAACTCACAAAGCCCTTACTTTATAGGATATTCCTTTGAAAAGGATGAAGGTTCACACCAAAAGCACGAGAGGTAGACTAGGGAATCTTAGGGAAAGAAGCCCCTAGTAAAGACACTCAGAATGAATAGACCTATAGAACCTGGGCTTAAAGTCCGCACAATTCTCACTTTCTCTCTCTACAAGGTCCACAGACATATGGGAATCACTTGGTAGCATAGCATTACAATGGGCCAAGGCCCACAGACAATGGGGCAAGCCCCTGATTGGCACTCTAATCTTATAGGAGACTTTCCCAAAGGTAACAAAAGATGAATAGACCTAATTGCCCCACAATCTAACGGTTCTACACTTATCTTGCTCAAACATGTAAGGGCAATTGAGGAAAATTTGGCAGCATAACCCTACCATCGGGGTAAGTGGAGAGCTGAAGGGTATAGGGACTATACTTCTGACGAGTACCCCAAACAAAGATGAATAATGGTCAAAGACCACTAAACTTTCGGGATCATGGCTCTAAGGCCCACACAAGGATCACTTCCGAACCACAAGGCCCACAAACGAGCACAACAACTCGGTAGCAAAATACTACAATGGGCCTAGGCCCAAGAACAAAGAAGGGATAAGGACTATACCTTTGGCAACTACCCCAACCTTTAGGACATTTTCTTTATGGGTTAATAGTATTCATCGAAAGTGTAGACCTAAGAATCCTACACTAGACCATGGACCTAAAGCCCACACAAATCTAACTTTCAATTTACAAGGACCCTAATTGGATAAACAGTCTAAAAGCATAGGCTGAAAGCCCACACACCAATCTCACCTCAAGCACTCAAACATTCTATCCTAGGAAGATGGGCCTAAAGCTCACGTCTCAAACTCACCGCAGACCTATACCTTCTATCCAAAGGACATGGGCCTAAAGCCCACGTCTCGCGTCTCACGTCTTCTCCTAAGACTCACAAATCAATACCACTATTTGGGCAGCGTAACACTACCATAGGCCTAAGCTCATGAACCTATAGGGTACTAGTCTTTATTAGGTACCTTGACTCTTTGAGGACACATCCCTTAAGAGTTTAGGGCATTTCATAAAGGTCTAGTCCTACAGATCTATGTCCTAATGGTTCTACACACTTCACAATCAAGGCTCAGATAAAACCGGAGGGAAAATTCGGCAGCATAACATTACAATAATGTGCTTAAAAGTGATGTAGGGTATGTGTCTTACAGAGACAATCTATATGGACTAATGCAAAGGGTAGGCTGAGTGTCCCTTATTCGTTTGTCCGTTTGATATACCCGAGGGTACTTGGTAAGAAGGGTGATGGCTTTCGCATACATGGAACCCGAGAGTCAAAGAAACCGGGCCCAGGGCTAGGCTCATCGTTGGCTATAGCATACAACGTCCTAAACATGCAGAGTCAATTCGCACACAATGTAGGAATTAAAGTCACATAGTCATACAAATGCAAGTGATTGATTTTATTAATTAAGAATTTGAAAAGCCCAAAAATAATTAATTTGAGTTTAGCCCTCGATATCCCCAGTGGAGTCGCCAATCTGTGAACCAGCCAACCTAGATCGGGAGGCCTCTCGTTCACTTTGGGGTGTGAGTTCTTGAGTGGATTGTGGATGATGTTTATCCGTCCACATTTATCCTTCTCTATTATCCTTCTATATTATCCACATTTATCCTTCTCTATTATCCACATTTATCCTTCTCTATTATCCACTCAAGATTGGGTTTTGAAAAAATGATAAAAGTTTGTAAAAAACTGGGAGTCGCCACCTTATTTTTAGGGAACAAGGAAACCACAAAAAGAGTTTTATTTTCAATAAAACATTGACTCCATATTTTTAGGAAAAGCAAGTCTTTGAACCAAAGTAGGATTCAGGGGCTAGGTTATGAAGTGGGAAGGTTCCAAGGAACTCCTTGTAGGCACCCACCTCGCCCTAATTAAAGGTCTCCTAATTACTATTGGGTTTATCAAAATCTTTTCAAAACAATCCTAGTTATCTAATCAATCACAAAATATGATATATAATATATAATAATATATAGTATGAAAGTATACACAATCCTAAGGGTCTTAGGAGACTAGAAGTCAACCTAAGATTGGACTTGCGCCCTATTGACTGCCTACGTACCTTATCAATTGCTTGACAAAGATCAAAGTCCACGTAGTTCGATTACACAGGACTCTCCTATTGTAATCGATCATATCATCTAAAAGTGTTCAACTTAATTCAAAACCCTATCTTCGAGAGTATTTATCCATTTAAAAATTGTTTTTACAAAACATTTCAATAATCAAAAGATTTCCAATCCAATCAAAACTTTGAAAGATAAAACTTATCTTTTAAAAGCAAACCTCGATTTAAACTTCTTTTAAATCAATCATTATTCATGGAATTTCATTCCAAAATCCTTTCTTTTTCAAAGAAAATCATTTTCAACACAAATTAAGGAAATCATTTAATAAATCAATTGTTTTCAAATAACAAATCATTTTTAAATCCCTCTCGAGGATAGACTCTTAAACCCATTAAATCACTTGAATTTGAATATGATTTTTACAACAAAGGAAATTCCTAGGTGGGGTCAAGTGACCCCCCTAATCCTAGGGTTTCTAGCTAATCCTAGGTTAGTCTAAATACCTAAAATACGAAATGCATGCTTGCTGGAATTTAACTAAAATAAATAAAAAATGCAACAAACAATACTAGTAATGCATGAAAAAATGTCCTAAATGCAATCTAGTTATTCTATGTGAACCTAGATATGTTTCTAAGTTGATTTGGCCTTAGAAAATGATTTTTAACTTACTTTAAAGACATTTTCAATCCATGGACAGATTTGAATACATCTTTAAAAAATAAATTAAAATCCATGAAAATAACAAAGAAGAAATGTGAAAATAAACTAGGATGCAACCTAATATGCATACTAAACTACCATCACAAGGGAAGGGACTTACCTTTGCATGCTCCCTCGAACACAAGCCATATCATTCCAAGCAAGGCATGATTAAAATAATAACACAAACCTAACATGTATCTCTAACATGGTAACAATATAAAACTAACTAAGAAAATAAATTAATATACTTTCCTAACCTTAAGAAAATAACATGCATGAAACTAATGTATTATCATATATTCTAGACATAAAATAAATCCTAATACTAGTATGGTATGATTATGGAAGGATGGAAGAAAAAAAAAAGAGAGAGATATGCATATTAATTCCTATTATGCATTAAAAAAGAAAAACTAAAAAACAAACTAGTTTCATAAATTAATCCCTATTATTCTAATCATATGAACTAAATCCTATCATGCATATTGAAAATAAAATAAATCCTATATTAAATAAATAAACTAAATCCTATTATGCATGCTAAAAAAATAAACTAAATCCTATTATGCATATTGAAGAAATAAACTAAATCCTATTATGCATGCTAAACTAAATCCTATTATGTATTAAATCCTATATTAACAATGAACTATATTATATGCATACTAAGGAAATAAAAGCCTAACCTAGCATGATTAAAGAAAAAGAAAAAGAAGAAGAAGAAGAAGAACATAAAAGAAAACTCCAAAACCTTAAACTACTAACCTCCGCTTCAAGCCTTCTCCTCAAGCTTCAAACTTTCTCCTCAAGCTTGAAAGACTCCAAGGACCTCAAGGACTCTAAATATTAAGCTAGAGTGCTGTGGGGGAAGCTTGTGCAATTGCTCAAGCCTCTACTCTCCAAGCTAGCTCTTTAAAGCTTATACTGTGTGTTGAAACTGATTTCAGGGCCCTCTATTTATAGGGAGGTATGAGTTTGATCAATGGCTGAGTTTAAATCTCATAGGAATGATCCAAGGGCTCAAAACCAGCCTTCCAAGGTGTTCATACTCATCCAAAAGCCCCCATGGCCGAACTGGACACATGACAGGGCTTGGAAGAGTCCTGGCAGGAAAAATACTGTGATTTTTGCATTTTTTAGCAAAAAAGGTCGATGACCATCCACTCTAGGGCGGCTGGCCGTCCTTCATGGACGGTTGTCTGTCCCTAGGTGGACGGCCATCAGTCCTCCATTCCATTTTTAGCCTATGTTGACCTTCCTCAGCCTGTTTTGATCCGGTTTCGACTTTTTTCGGCTTTTCGGGCCCGTTTTAAGTCCAAATTTGACGATTCAAGCGCTGAAACGATCGTCATTCGATTCTACATGTTTTAAGAAGTGTTTGAAGTAAAAATGCATTGAATAAGGTCAAAGGTTTAGGAAAAAGTCGACCGATTAGCTGTTTAAAGCCTGCCGGGCCTAAATTAGGGTTTTGAAATTTGCTAACCGATTGCTTTCGAAATCATTTCTTCTTCTTGAAACAAGTTTTAAAATGTTTTAGGAAAGTGTTTTGAAGCTTTTAAAGACTTTGGTTTGATAAAAATATCGAATCCCAGTCGCTTCTGATCGAAACCCTAATCTGGGCTTTGAAAGGGCCTTTCGAGCCTCAAGAGCCAATCATGAGCCAGAAAGCTCTACAGACCTTGCCACTGATCAACTTAGCTACCAAACACACTTTGAATATCTATGCCAAAGCCTTGAGACCATTTGAGACAAGATCGACAGTCATTCAGGGCTTTTGTGATTCAAAGGACTAAACTGCCCTTTAGTTACAAAAGGCCTTATTTTCATTCAAGCCTTGCTCAGAATGCCATGGAATTTTGTAGGGATGCTCCTAGACTCTCTAAAAACCTAATGCAAAAAGAACCAAATCAATCTGACCTAAAAACAGACATGTGATAATGACATCTATCTAATTACCCACAAGGGGTAAAACTGGGAACTTAGGGTTTTGACACCCTATTTCATTTCTAAACATAGGCAACCATTCATGACCATACTCATGGTCAAAAATGGATGTCTACACATGCATTCCTACTTAGAACAGAAAATCACACACATTAAACCACTCCCAATATGCATTGACTCTTTAACATAACAACTAACATACTTGAATATATGGGAAAGCCTATCCTAATCATGAAAACCCCACTCAAACACCCGAACATATTAGGAGACTCAAAACAGAAAAACATGCATCTATAATACCAATATCATACAAGCATTAAACCAAACCTATTCTACATTATGCATTCCTACTCCTAACCATTAATACTCAAACTAAAGATGATTCCTAAAGTATAAGAGAAGAAGAAGAAGTAGAAGAAGACTAACATATGCAAACTACCCAGAAATTCCTAAAATCAAACTATGTTATGTCAAAGTTCAATACAAGGTCAGTGGTGCACTTAAACATACCTTTAGCCTTCTTCTTCCTTGCTTCTAGCTCCCTTCTTCAAGCTGCAATGGCCTCTAATTTCGTAGCTATGGCTGGTCGTAGCTCTAGAGACTCCAAAATCCCAATATCTGTCCTCCTATTCCTCCCAAATTGATTTATAAGTGAGGTATATATAGATGAGGCCTCTAGTTTGATCCATGGCTCTCATTAAAACCATAGGGATGATCTAAGGGTCCTAAATGAGTCTTCTAAAGTCCCCAAAGTCGTGCAAAGGGCTCTAAGCTGAGCTAAATTGACTTTGGAAGAGTCTTAGTGGCTTAAAACACTCAAAAGTCAAAAATTGGCAAAAATAAGGCAGAGGGCTCGGGTGACCGTCCACCCTAGGACGGTTGGCCGTCCCTAGGGGGTCGGTCATCGAGCCCCCAAGCCTGATTTACCCTATGTGGGCCCATCTCAGCCCGTTTCGACCCAGTTTCGGCTTTTCGGGCCCATTTCAAGTCCAAATCTAACGATTCTAGAGCCAAAACGATCGTGATTCGATTCTCCATGTTTTAAGAAGTATTTGAAGTGAAAATGTATTGATCAAAGTCAAAGTTTTTGGGAAAAGTCAACTGATTAGTTGTTTTATGGCCTGTCGGGCCCAAATTAGGGTTTTGAAATCTGCTAACCAATCGCTCTCGAGGTCATTTATACTTCTCAAAACAAGTTTTGAAAACATTTAAGAAAGTGTTTTAAAGCTTTTGAAGGCTTCCATTGGATAAAAAGATCGAATCCCGGTCGAAACCCTAATCTGAGCTTGAAAGGGCCTTTTGGGCTTTAAGAGCCAATCCTGAGCGCAAAGGCTCTATGGACCTTACCACTAATCAACTTAGCCTCCAAACACACCCTAAATACCCATGCTAAAGCCTCGAGGCCATTCGAGACAAGACCGACAGTCATTCAGGACTTTTATGATCCAAAGGCAATGCTGCCTTTCAAGTCGTAAAAGGCCTTATTTTCTATCGAGTTTGGCTCGGAATGCTATGAATTTTGGCAGGGACATTCCTAGACTCTCTAAAAATTAAATTCAAATAGAACCGACTCATTCGACCTAAAAACCTACATGCGATAATGACCTCTAACTAACTATGCAAGAGAGTATTATGAGCGACTTAGGGCCTCGACACCCTATTCAACTTCAAATCATAGGCAACCATTCATGACCCTTCCTATGGTCAAAAATGGATGTCTACAGAAACCCCTCGTTGATGTTCATGGCTTCGCCAGTGAATATCAAAGAAATAACATGACATCCCACCTCTGCCACGATAGAAGAGGGATAATCGAACCAACTACTCAAAACACTGATCAAATCATCATTCTTGGAAGTCCTACACACACTTCCGATGATCTTAGGGGACCGCAATCCTTTTGGAAGTCACACACACACTTCTGGTCATCTTATCTTAAGAGGAAATCTCAACACACATTTCCAATTGTCATCTTATCTTAAGAGGAAATCTTAACACATATTTCCAATCATAATCTTATCTTAAGAGGAAATCTCAACACACATTTCCAATTTATCTGAGAGATAAATTTTGGAAAACTCATTTCCAATTATTTCATTTTAGATCTCCAAATCCCATATGTCAGATATGAGCTTCATCAAACATGGACTTCGCCAAATCATATTCTAAATCATTAAATCCCCTATGTCAGATATGGGATTCATCAAACCTGGACTTCACCAAATCATATTCTAAATCATTAAATCCCCAAATCCCATATGTCAGATATGAGCTTTATCAAACATGGACTTTGCCAAATCGTATTCTTATTATAAATCTCTAAATCCCATATGTCATATATGCGTTTCATCAAACATGGACTTCGCCAAATCAAATTTTCAATCATTAAATCACCAAATTCCATATGTCAGATATGAGCTTCATTAAACATGGACTTCGCCAAAACATATTCTAAATCATCACATCTCATATGTCAAATATGAACTTTGCCATATGTCAAATATGGACTTCACTTAACAAAATTCTTATTCTAAATCGTCAAATCCCTTATGTCAGATACGAGATTCATCAAACCTGGACTTTGCCAAATCATATTCTAAATCATCACATCTCATATGTCAAATATGTACTTTGCCATATGTCAAATATGGACTTCACTTAACAAAATTCTTATTCTGAATGCCATATGTCAGATATGGGCTTTTCTTACACGCTCATCATTTCCAAATCATTATCTCACATCATTTTTCTACAAATATCACCAATATTATCAACGAGAATTACTTTGAATTGATCTTCACCCATTAAAACCACTGCAAATCACTCTCTCTAAGATTGCTCTACACATCAATAGACATAGGATTCTTCTCCTCGGCTCTTGCACTTAGGATTGATACCATTTTTTCAAATCTCTACAACTTCATCAAATCCTCAAATCCATGGCTAAGATATCCACTCTTTAACCTCTCTAACCAATACAAGGCTTTCTTGACAATGAAGCTAACTCAAAGGTATTGTCAGAGCTCTGAGCTCATCTTTCTTCCCTCATTCTCATCAAAAGACCAACTCGCATCCCTATCTTCTATCCCCCAAATTCTATGGCACGTTCAAAATCTACTCTATGAATGTTGGTTGATCACTCCCCTTCTTGACTGCTCAAATTTCTCATTTTACAAGCTTAAAGCGGTGGCCACCAAGTATTTGATAAAATTCCCAAGAAAACAAAACTTCGATTTTTAAAATCCAATTTCTCATGTCATGATTCAAATAAGTTTCACACATTATTTGAATGATTTGGATGTACTACAACAAGTTTTCAAAATACATTTCAAATGTATGCACACTATATGTTTTATAATATTCCCAAAAAAGGATTATCCAAAAGTAAATCTTCATGTCATGATTCCATTGATAATTTTCTAAAATGATTCATCATATCATGACAAGTTTTCAAAACTTATTTCAAATGTGTGCATATCAGATGAGAAAAACCACAAGAAAGTAATGCTTAATGTTTTTTCAAAAAACACTATTCTTTCTAGTGACATTTCCATGCTACTAAGAAAGTTTTATTTCAAAAAAAAAAAATCTATCTCAACTAAGCATACCTTCAAGGTTTTTGATAAAACATTTCCAAAGTTTATCCTTGTTAGAGATTCTTAGCTAGGCTCATGTCAAATGATTTCACCAATTCCACCAAATATCACTAGATTTCGGGATTTAAGGAAAGAACAAAACATTAGAGACATAAAAATTGATTGTTGTACAATCATGCAGGTTATTGTATACTAATATTGTCCATTTTGATAGATAAAGTGTACATAAGTAGGGTAATATAAGTAGTTTAAACTGAAGCCAGTGTTTTTGACCTTGCAGGATAAAATGCTACTTTGTTGAGTCCAAAGAACTTAAGGAATGCAAGGAAAGTTTTGAAGCAAGTTGGAAGTCGTTGGTCAAGTGAAAAAGTGCCAGAAAAGCCTTATTATCGATAGCTACTTATGTAATTATCGATAGTAAGTTCAATCAGCTGCAGCAAAGTCCAAATTTTGTCCCTGCCAAGAGCCATTATCGATAACTCTATTTAGAAGTATCGATAATTGAGTCTATGATGCCAGCTTGTGATGTCCAGAAGAAGGCCATTATCGATATGTGTAAACCAAGTATCGATAATGGGTTCATTGATGCATTTTCAGTTTACCAGTTTGATGTAACTATCGATAAGCTTCATCCTAATTATCGATAGGAATAGTGCTGCTGCAGGACATTTTGTTGCTGAACAAGGCCATTATCGATAATAGATTTCTTGAATTATCGATAATGGTGTGATTTCATTTCAAGCATAGTTCCCAGTCCAAGGCCATTATCGATATGTGTATTGTCAATTATCGGTAATCAAGTGAAGTTGAAGATTTACCAGAATCCTGCAGATGGTAACTATCGATAACTACTTCACAAGTTATCGATAATTGATGCTAGTAAAGCCTGAACAGAAGAGCCATTACCGATAATTGAAGACCTAATTATCGGTAATGGGCGCCGCCTTAGCCAAAATATCTTTAAATTTTGACTTTTTGAAGGGCAAAAATGTATTTTGTTTGTATTTGTATATAAGCAAACTTGGTTCTTGTTTGTAAAGGATGTAATTTTCAATTCCTTAGCTTAGCATAGAACTACAAGGTTTTCTTATTCCTTCTCTTAAATTAGATAGTTTTATTTCTTGTTGAGTGATAGTTTAATAGTGTAACTTTGTTATTATTTAATTTTAATCTGTAACAAGTTTTCATTTTACTCTAAATCAAGTTGTTGAAGTAATTTCATTATTCTTAGTTAACTTATGTTTGAGTTTTTATTGAATTTTCTTTCAAACATTATGAGTAGCTAATTATCTACTGGAATGATGAGGGATTCTTGATTTATATCTGATGTATTAGTTCACGCAAATAACCTAACTAGACAGATTCGGATATTCATTATAAACATGAAATTTATTTATGATCCATGAGGAACTGTCAGCTTTTACCATCTGTTGACAGGAGTACTTGCCACAGGTAGTTTTTAGCATTTAAGGCGTTCCAAGTGTGTGATAATATCATTAGATTGTTGCTTACAATGAATATCCTATTTCTTGAACAGTTGGATAACTTTATATTGCAAAATTTTCCATTGAGGTCACTTTTCAGTGTACTAAAATGAGTAGAAATTGTGATGAACTAGTACTAAGGATATAATTGAGTTGAACTCTGAATTCCAGTCTTTTCTATAATTCAGTAAGATTATAAACAATCCTTGTGTATTTTACACAAAATCAATTTTCAACCCACCATATATTTTCTTTCTTTTCTCTACTTTAAACAACATTTGGGAAAGGATTTTCTTGATTCTCAATGACAGCTGATCTCTGTGGACACAACCATGGGACTCCATGAATTACTATGCTTGCAAAGGTAGATCCTACGCTTGGGATTGAATTGCACTTCTTACGGTCAAACAAAAATCCTCACGAAGGTAAAACTTTTCAAAAAGTAATACCTAGAAGAAAGCTACACAAGAAGTCTTAGGAAGTGACAAACCTCCCAAAATGGCAAAAAACAAAGAAGTAGCAGGATGTTAATGGCATGTCCATAAATTTCAAGATGTTATTTACCCTTATAAATTAAATGTCTTCAATTTATTTAGTTTCAAACTAATTGCCTATGATAAATTAATTTTGAACTCAACACTCAGTGTTTTCACAAGAATTGGACCGTACCCAATGTAACTTTATGGGCTACCTACGTATCTCTACTTTGATGTCTATTTTGAAGAAACTGTGACAAGTTGTTTAATGGTTATGGAGAATTAGGTCCTCGTAGTTCATGACACTTTCATTTCTCTTTTGTTTGCTCTAACTTTTGCCTAAGCAGCCTTTTCAGGTTTTCCACTTAGCGAGCTTGATTTTTTTTTTTTCGAATGCCCTAACTTTTGCCTAGGCAACCCTTTCGTGTTTTTTACCTAGCGGGCTTGATTTTTTTTTTTCTTTCCAAATTGGTGAGATAAACAAAATTAATCCCCTTTTAAATCTAAAGACAAACAGCCCCACTCGATGGCACTGGATTAATGATGCATAGACCATCACATCTTCGTTTGAATACTCTTCTTGGGACTAAATCTTTCTTTTTTTATAAGCCCCGGTGTACGATATTTTCTTTTTCTTGATTGGCTTCGAATGCCAATCATTTCTACTTTTTTTTTTTTGGAAGCCCCATTCATTGGGAGGAGCCCAGTATTGAATCTTCACCGCATGATCTAATATCCTCTTTCAAATCCTCGCGATCTTTCCCGAGTATGAGTGTACTATAGGTTGATTCAATTTGGGAAGAATCAGCCCCTAGTTACTAATTTATCATATTTCATCTCTTCAGCTTCATCTTTCTTGACTTCTCATTGGTCTAATTTTGGAATTAATGAGGGTAAGGTCACACCACATCGATGCCATCACATGGCATATTGTCTCTAAACTTAAAAGTTTCATAAGTTTGCTTTAAGCATGATTTCCAATTGATTTCTTTTCTTGTGAGAATATTATTGTCTCAATCTTTAATTATCTTAGGCAATTTGTTCGTCCCTAAACCAATTGATTCCAATTAATTCACGTAAGTTGATGGTCCCATATTCCTTTGCTCAATGAGCTCCAGAGAGACACTTTTCTTAAGATTTATATCCATGCCATAAACACCCATAGAGGAAGACAATGCAAAGAAGATGCGAAAATAATCTTTTATTTATTTATTTATTTATTTTTGAACTCGAAAGGAAATGAAAAAACTAAGAATCCTGAACAACAGATCATCCAAGTCCCACAAGCGGGCTAGGGAAACACTTATTATTGAAAATGAAAACTGAAATCCTACACTACTCAAAGAAAGCACAAACAAAATCTTATAAGCTACTACTCGGCAGAAACAGCTCTTTATCTTTCATGGGCTTTCACTAATGTTCTCCGTCAAGGGATCCATTGGAAACGGGTGCGGTGGTGGGCTTGATTGGAGAAATTGGATGGTGAGACAACTTTGCGGTCAATCAGATCTTGGATTTCATGGCGAAGGCGATAGCATTGGTTAGTCGAATGGCTTGGGTATTGATGAAAATTGCAGTACTCATCTCCATTGAAGGATTTGGGTATGACTTAGGGAGAGGCCTTGGCTCGAGGGGTTGCAAAAGGTTTTGATCTTTCAATATCTCGAGGACTTGATCTAAGGGCTTGCAAAGTTCGGCAAACTGACGATGTGGATGTGAAGGCAATGTAGGTGGGATAATGGTATTGACTTTATCACTTGACCCTTCATCGAAAGTGATTCGCTGTCTTTTACAAGGTTGTTCAACATTGATAGCTCCTTTAACAAGGGTGTCTTCGACTTGGGTCCCAGCCCTAACAAGAGCTTTAAAATTGAGGAAGTACTGTGCGAACAGATACTTGTGGTAGATGGGTAATAAGCTCTTGAGTACCATCTGGATTTGTGGATTTGTTCTTCATCGGCTGGTCGGTTGATCATATGAGAGGCCTTAGCCCTCCACCTCATAATAAAAGCTGAGAAGGTCTTATAGGGTTCTTATTTGGTTGTTTCCAAATCACGACGAGTGACATCAATTTCTGTATTGTACTGGTAATGACTAATAAACTCAATGCAAACATCCTCCCATATCCTTATCTTAGACTCATCTAAATGTAAGAACCATTTCAAAGCTGATCCAACAAGCGACTCATGAAACATTTGGGCTAGTAGCTCATCGTCGGCGCCACGGGGATGCATGGCTCTCACATACATCTTCAAATGGATCTTAGGACAACCCATCCCATCAAACTTTTACAATTCCGGCATCCTGAAGTGGCTGGGTAAGTGAGCTTTTGGGAACAAGGAAAGTGAGGTTATGTCCATCAAGTCATCAGACCTTCGGAATCCTTTAAGGGCTTTTTCTGGAGCTTCAATCCTACTATTCAGGAGAATAGACTCTTTAGCAAGGTATGAAGGATTTTCGGGTTGAGGGTTCTTATCCAGGTCCATGGGCTTAACGGATTCAAAGATGGGCTTAGGTTTAAGGGATGATTCCTCTATTTCAGCCCCATTCTTTTTGGATAGATCTTGGGTTGCTTTTAGGAAAGCTTCAGCCCTTGTAGTTATGGCTTCAAATCTTTTCATGACAGACTCAACGACCACAATAGTAGCTGTAGGGGGAATTTCTTCGTTGTTAGCCATATCGGAATCAACAGATGAATCAACACTTAATACAGGCCCACTAGAGTCACGATCCAAGCCAGAATGCTACAAAAAGGAAGTAAAGATTTTGAAATCAATTTAAAGCCCCATGATTGCTTTTTGAAAAAAGAATGATATTTTACAAAACTCACAAAGCCCCTACTTTCTAGGACATTCCTTTGAAAAAAGATGAAGGTTCACACCAAAAGCACGTGAGGTAGACGAGGGAATCTTAGGGAAAGAAGCCCCTAGTAAAGACACTCAGAATGAATAGACCTATAGAACCTGGGCTTAAAGTCCGCACAATTCTCACTTTCTCTCTCTACAAGGTCCACAGACATATGGGAATCACTTGGTAGCATAGCACTACAATGGGCCAAGGCCCACAGACAATGGGGCAAGCCCCTGATTGGCACTCTAATCTCATAGGAGACTTTCCTAAAGGTAACAAAAGAGGAATAGACCTAATTGCCCCACAATCTAAGGGTTTTACACTTATCTTGCTCAAACATGTAAGGTCAATTGAGGAAAATTCGGCAGCATAACCCTACCATCGGGGTAAGTGGAGAGCTGAAGGGTATAAGGACTATACTTCTGACGGGTACCCCAAACAAAGATGAACAATGGTCAAGGACCACTAAACTTTCGAGATCATGGACCTAAGGCCCGCACAAAGATCACTTCCTAACCATAAGGTCCACAAATAGGCACAGTAACTTGGTAGCAAAACACTACAATGGGTCTGGACCCGGGAACAAAGAAAGGATAAGGACTATATCTTTGGCAACTACCCTAACCTTTATGACACTTTCCTTATGGGTTAAGAGTATTCATTGAAGGTGTAGACCTAAGGATCCTGTTCTAGACCATGGGCCAAAAGCCCACGCGAATCTCTCTTTCAATCTACAGGGCCCATAAATGGACAGACGGTCTAAAAGTATAGGCTGAAGGCCTCTACACCAATCTCATTTTCTAAGGCCCACTAATGGACAAAATGATTTGGATAGCATAATGCTACCAAGGCCTGGGGCCCACTAGAAGATCTCGCCTCGAATGCTCTCACATTTTACCCTATGAAGATGGGCCCAAAGCCCACATCTCGAACTTACCACAGACCTATACCTTCTATCCAAAGGATATGGGCCTAAAACCCACACTTCAAAACTTCTTCTAAGGCCTAAAAGTGGACATCGCCATTTGGGTAGCATAACACTACCACGGGCCTAAGTCCAAAAACATGTAGGGTACTAGGTATTCATTAAGTAGCTTAACTCTTTGAGGACATTTCCTTTAAGAGTTTAGGGCATTTCATGAAGGTTTAGACCTACAAACCTAGGTCCTAGTGGTTCTACACACTTCACAATCAAGGCTCAGACAAAACCGGGGGGTCAGTCCGGCAGCATAACATTACAATAGTGTGTGAATAATGATGTAGGGTATGTGTCCTATGGAAATAGTTTACATGGACTAATGTAAAAGGTAGGCTGAGTATCCCTTACTCGCTCGGTCCAATCGATATACCTAACCACATGTGACATCAGGAATGCCGCATGGGTCCAACAGTACGTGATTGGTTCGTTTAATATACCCGAGGGTACGTGGCGAGAAGAGTGATGGCTTTCGCATACATGGAACCCAAGACTCAAAGAGACTGGGCCCAGGGCTAGGCTCATCGATGGCTTAGCATACAACGGTCCTAAACACACAAAGTCAATGCTCACAATCAAAGTCAAACAATCACGCAAATGCAAGTTGTTGATTTTATTAATTAAGAAATTAAATAGCCCAAAAATAATTAATTGGAGTTTAGCCCTCGACATCCCCAGCGGAGTCGCCAATCTGTGAACCAGCCACCGCAGATTCGGGGAAGCGTTTTCACTTAATCATCGTGGATTGTGGATTATTCATTATCCGTCTCGATTTATCATTCTCTATTATCCTTCTCTATTATCCACATTTATCCTTCTCTATTATCCACTCAAGATTGGGTTTTTAAAAAGGATAAAAGTTTGTAAAAAACTGGGAGTCGACACCTTATTTTTAGGGAACAAGGAAACCACAAAAAAAAGTTTTATTTTCAATAAAACAATAACTCCATTTTTTAAGGAAAAGTAAGTCTTCGAACCAAAGTAGGATTCGGGGGCTAGGTAATGAACTGGGAAGGTTCCAAGGAACTCCTTATAGGCACCCACCTCACCCTAATTAAAGGTCTCCTAATTAAGTTTGGGCTTTATCAAAATCTTATCACAACTATGCTATTTATCTAATCAACCACAAAATATGAATAATAATAGATAGATAAAAAGGGAAACAAAACCTAAAGACCTTATGAGACACATAGTTAACCTAAGATTGGACTTGCGCCCTATTGACTGCCTACGTACCTTAACAGTTTCCTGATAAGAATCAAAGTCCACGTAGTTCGATTACATAGGATTCTCCTATTGTAATGAACTACACCGTTAAAGGCATTCTACTTTATTTAAGACTATATCTTTGAGAGTTTATTTTCATTCAAAACATTTCATCATTCAAAGGGGGAGTTTTATCTCAAATCAAACTCTTAAATTCTAATTTCACTGAGAAACCTCTTCGAAGATAGACTCCTAAACAAGTTAAAATCCCTAATCGGATGTAGTTTTTACAACAAAGGGGAATCCTAAGTGGAGCCAAGTGGCCCCCCTATCCTAAAAGTCCCGAACTACATCCTAAGTTAGTTTAAACAACCTAGAATACTAAAAATAATGCATGCTGGAAATTATGGAAAATGCAATAAAATACAATAAAACAATTAACTAATATGCATGAAAATGTCCTAAATGCAACCTAATCTTACTAAGTGAACCTAGACATGTTTCTAGGTTGATTTGGATCCTAAAAATGACTTTTAATTCACTCTAAGGCTACTTTCAACTTCTGGACAGATTTGAAAGTAATCCCAAATATGAATCAAAACCCAAGGAAAAATGAAAGAAAAAGGGGATAAATGAACTACAATACACCCTAATATGATGCACTAAGACTACCATATATAAGACTATATAAAAAGGGCTTAAGGATGGTGATTAAGTAATATTAAAGTAGACATTCAAATCTGGACAGATTTGAATATTCACTTTAGATGACCTTAAGACCATTATCAATCCACCAAAATACTAAATGAAATTGCTAACATGCATATTAAAACAATGGTCTAAAACCCTATATGCAAAACTACTTAAAACAATCAAGTATCATGCTCAAAACAACTAAGTCTACCACAAGGGAAGAAACTTACCTTTTCTCGCTCCCCGATCACAATTCGTATATCAATCACTTCAATGCATTCCATATGGTAAACTTAATTGAAATAAAGCAAGAATAATACTAAACTTAACATACAATGCCTAAAATTACTCCTAACATCTTAACAATGATCATTAACACAAAAGACTTGAACTTACCTAAATACCATGCATTCCTACTTAGAACAGAAAATCACACACATTAAACCACTCCCAATATGCATTGACTCTTTAACATAACAACTAACATACTTGAATAATATGGGAAAGCCTATCCTAATCATGAAAACCCCACTCAAACACCCTAACATATTATGAGACTCAAAACAGAAAAACATGCATCTATAATACCAATATCATACAAGCATTAAACCAAACCTATTCTACATCATGCATTCCTACTCCTAACCATTAATACTCAAACTGAAGATGATTCCTAAAGTATAAGAGAAGAAGAAGAAGTAGAAGAAGACTAACATATGCAAACCACCCAGAAATTCCTAAAATCAAACTATGTTATGTAAAAGTTCAATACAAGATCAATGGTGCACTTAAACATACCTTTAGCTTTCTTCTTCCTTGCTTCTACCTCCCTTCTTTAAGCTCCAATGGCCTCTAATTTCGTAGCTATGTCTGGTTGTAGCTCTAGAGACTCCAAAATCCCAATATCTCTCCTCCTAGTCATCCCAAATTGATTTATAAGTGAGGTATATATAGATGAGGCCTCTATTTTGATCCATGGCTCTCATTAAAACCCTAGGGATGATCCAAGGGTCCTAAATGAGTCTTCCAAAGTCCCCAAAGTCGTGCAAAGGGCTCTAAGCTGAGCTAAATTGACTTTGGAAGAGTCCTAGTGGCTTAAAACACTCAAAAGTCAAAAATTGGCAAAAATAAGGCGGAGGGCTCGGGTGACCGTCCACCCTAGGACGGTTGGTCGTCCCTAGGGGGTCGGTCATCGAGCCCCCAAGCCTGATTTACCCTATGTGGGCCCATCTCAGCTCGTTTCGACCCAATTTCGGATTTTTTTGGCTTTTCGGGCCCATTTCAAGTCCAAATTCGACGATTCAAGAGCCAAAACGATCGTAATTCAATTCTACATGTTTTAAGAAGTATTTGAAGTGAAGATGCATTGATAAAAGTCAAATTTTTGGGGAAAAATCAACCGATTAACTTTTTTAATTAGGGTTTTGAAATCTGCTGACCAATCGCTCTCGAAATCATTTATACTTCTCAAAACAAGTTTTGAAAACATTTAAGAAAGTGTTTTAAAGCTTTTGAAGGCTTCCATTGGATAAAAAGATCGAATCCCGGTCGAAACCATAATCTGAGCTTGAAAGGGCATTTTGGGCCTTAAGAGCCAATCTTGAGCCCAAATGTTCTATGGACCTTACCATTGATCAACTTAGCTACCAAACACACCCTAAATACTCATGCGAAAGCCTCGAGGCCATTCGAGACAAGACCGACAGTCATTCAGGGCTTTTATGATCCAAAGGGCAACGCTGCCTTTCAAGTCGTAAAATGCCTTATTTTCTATCGAGTCTGGCTCGGAAAGCTATGAATTTTGGCAGGGACATTCCTAGACTCTCTAAAAGTTAAATGCAAAAAGAACCGACTCATTCGACCTAAAAATCTACATGCGATAATGACCTCTAACTCACTTTGCAAGAGAGTACTACGAGCGACTTAGAGCCTCGACACCCTATTCAACTTCAAATCATAGGCAACCATTCATAACCCTTCCCATGGTAAAAAATGGATTTCTACACAAGGCTGTATGTGTGAGCTGTATTTTATATATTTTGTCATATCTATGTATATTCTATCTTTGGTTATTTAGTTTCCAAATTTATTTGATCATAGGTTATTTAGTTTCCATATTTATTTGGTTTCTATATTGTAGAGTTGACTTAGTTTAGGATGTCTATATATTCTCCCTTTGTAATCACTTTTTGTATTGAATAAGATTGCAAGTTCTCAATATGGAGCTAAACGGGGTCGACCTCACCTTTTCCAAGGGTCCTGTCTCTTTAAATAGAGAGGAATGAATGTAGCAGCAGCCATCTGAACCAGGTAGGTGAGGAAAGTGAATGCTTGTTGTTTTCCCTTTGCAACCATCCATTTTTATAGTGAGACAAAAGGTGAGATACAACTAAAGGGTCAAGGGCGAACCAATAGGGGGCTCTAAGCCCTAGCATCACTTGCATACATGCATGCATGCCACTCACTGCCCCCAGAACTGTTCCTTCATCTAAGTCCAAGGTAAGTTGTTCAAGGTCAAAGGTTAGAACCTAGGACCTATAAGGTGCAGGCGTGCCAGTGTCAATGTGCATTCATGAACACGTTTATCAATGCGACAGGTCAATGGCTGCCATCTGGGGATTACACTGCATTCACCACGTGTCCTGGGAAAACGTCATCCTTACTTCGTTCGAGAAGGCCAAAGTGGAGGTTGACCCTCCCTTGGTCGTCGAACTCGAGAGGTAACTCTCCGCCTTGGCAACCCCCTTGTCTTGCCACCAATCCACATCTTTCAATCTAACCCCGTGAAACAGAGTAGATCGACCTCGATCGAGGGTCAACCTAGTCCCCTAGTGATCCTGATACCAAGCTGGAGATTGAGCACCCTTAAGTTTTACCATTGACCTTAGGCAAACATGATTGCTTGGGTTCTCCTTTACACTATGTTTGGATTGAGAGAATTGGAGAGAAGAGAAGGGAATCTCATTAAAAGAAGAGAAGAGAAGAGAAGAGAAGAGAAAGTTGAATAACTTTCTCTCCACCTTGTTTGGATAGACAGGGGAGAAAGTTAAATAACTTTCTCTCCACCCTGTTTGGACAGCTTTCATAAGAGAAGAGAGTAGAATATTTTAAGGTATAAATTCCAATATTGCCCTTACTTATATAAAAAGAAATAAAAGCTAAACAAGGGAGATGTAACGCCCCAAACTGACCATTATACCGACCATCCCGGGTAGGTCGACACGTGTCAAGATGAA
>JAESVK010058526.1:2767-29393 GCA_017140935.1 Hamamelis virginiana | reverse complement strand
TTTAAGAATAAATGTATATGAGAAATATGAGTCTTCATATCTCAACAAACTTGAGATACACATTTCTCTTATCATTTATTCATGGACATTATCGTATATATAATTAAATATACAAACGATAAGCAGTACCTTCTTACCCTAATATGAAATAGATATGCACTTTAGGATTGGTTTTAGGGCATACCTCTAACAGTTTGTTTCACAAGGCGTTGTGGAAGACTAGAAGGTTCAAGGAATCTTACTCTCGTGTGGATACACTTTGGAGGTTTCATATCTTTGAAACTTGGAGGAAAGCTACATCGAAAAACATAATCAAGTAAGGTTTATTTATGTTGTTAAATATTCATTCATGTTTGTATGTTTTAATATACATGAGCCCATGCTCGAAACGATTCTTGAAGGTTTTTGAATATGGATTGTTTTTATAAAAAGAAAAATTTTTTGTTTTTCCTCTTCCGCTGCGAATCCATGGTTTCTAATCACAATACCTTTCAGTGGTATCAAAGCCTAATCAAGCATGGTCATGTATTCGATGATGGCAATCAATGGATATAATAATTAAAATCAATTTTGTATGGTTTTGGGAAACCAATATAGAATTCGGCCACGGAGGTTTTCCTCCTTGTTCTTGTTTTGTTATTTGTTTAAAATGGCAACTAGGGTTTACTTGAAACCCTAGCTAGGTCACGGCCAAGAGGGAGGCAGCCCTTTATATTTCGGCCATATGGGATAAACCCCTTTGGTGGTTTTGAGATTAAAAGGTTGGATTAAAACCTTAAAAAGGTTTAGGGTTTTATCTCTCTTTCTCTCTCAAATTTTCGGACTACCTAGGGCTTATTACTATTGTATTGTGATTGTTGGGGTTTGATCTCAATGGTATGGTGATGCTTGGTTGATGATCAAAATCCATATAAGGTATGTCCTCTCTCTCTTCTCTCTCTCTCTCCAATCGGCAACTAGGGTTTATGAACCCTAGCTTGATTCTTTTTTAATTTTATTTTTGATTTGGGTTATTATAACCCTATAATCAAAGAATATATTTGAATCTTGAATTTTTAAAAACCCTAGACATGATTAGATCATGTTCTTGTTTTTGAAAATATGTTCAAAAGATTGTTTTTGTTTAAAACATAGTTTTGAAGGTTCTTGAGGTTCACGGCCATGGGGTTTTGCCTCTTATGAAATTCGGCCATGAGGGTTTATCACCCTCTAGGTCGTGGCTTGATGAGTTTTAGAAACCCTAATATTATTTGCATATATGATCTTGATTTAATGATTAAAAGTGTTTAGTTTTAATTCTTGATGCATGCAATAGTATAATTTAAAATTGTTTAAATTGATATATTGATGAAGCTTGTTAAAAGGTTTAACAATGGCCATTTAGGTTTCTTTAAGAACCCTAATTAGGTTGATGATGGTGGCTGCAAAATGGTTTAGGTAACCCTAAATCATAATTGGAAATTTCTTGTTTTGAAATTAGTCTCACTAATTGTCAAATAAGAAAATTCCTATGTTTCCTATTTTAAGTTTTTCAAGTTTAAGAAAGTTTCTTGATTTGTAATTGATTCTTTCTTATTTTGAATAACTTGATATATAGGAATATTTTTAGGCAATTAAACTTTAGAGTTTATGAAAACCCTAAACTAGGATTAGGTTAGGTTAAACCCTAACCCTAACCCTAACCCTAATTCTCTCTCTCTCTCCTCACTCACGGCCACATGGGTTTGGAACCCTAATGGCCTTGTTTTTAATTTTTTTTTTATGAACCTAATGTTCTTCATATGTTTAATAAATAGTTTATGATGTTTTCAAAATAATTTTGTTACTTTTGAAAATTAAAAATGAAGAACAAAGTAGGTTTGATAAAATTCGTTTTATAAAAACACTTTTCGTGTTCTTGAGAGATTGAATAGTTCATGCGATGAATTGATGTTTTTATTTTGTTAAAAACATATAGGGATGTTTCCTAACAATGCATAAATGTGTTAAAATCGTTTTGGCATGTTTTTACATTGAAGAAATTAATTTTAAAATGGTTTTAAGATTATTTCTGGGTTGCTGTTTTTCAGGACAGCAACCACATAGCTTTTGTAAATTCTAAGAAAAATGCTTTCTGGGATTTTTTAAGCTTGCCACCTATCGACTTCATTAATATTAGGTCTTAAAAAAGTCTAGGAAGAGTTCCCATGATTTTTAATGACCTAGAATAGCCACACTAGAATTTTTGTGATTAAGAGTCAAATCTGCAAAATCTGACTCTCTATCGTAAAAGGCCTCTAATTGATACCAAACGTTGGAATCAAGTTTCGAGACCCCTGCCATTGGAAAGAAGATTGAAACAACTAGTGAAATGAAGTGTTTCCATGACTTAGTTCACTCTAGGTTAAGCCCAATAAAGTCATTTGTGAGGAATTTCCAGAATCTGCCATGGTTTGGAGTTCATGTCACAAATCACTTTAAAGTGATACCAAACGTTGGAATTACTTAATGAAACCTATGCCATTTGAAAGAGGACTGAAAATCCTTGTGAAATAGAGTATTCTCACATTTTAAAAGGTTGTTTTAATATAGGAAAGATTGGTCCCAAAACAGTAGCTGAATTCTGAAATTTCTGTTGAAAAATGGAAATTGTTTCTTTCTTTGAAATTTTATTTTGAGTTATTAGTTATTCCACCTTTGTAGAATAGCATGGTAGGAATTGTGAGAATAATTTCTCAAATTAAATTCTTTATATTTGAAACCCTAATTGTGTCTTTTAGGAGTTTTATTTATATTGAAGAAAGGAACTGATTTTGATCATATGGGATATGATGATATTCTTTTAATGCGATTAAAAGGACTTGATTATTATTATAGGATAATAATAATAATGAGATTATTATTGTTATAGGATAATAATAAGGACATTACTTTAATTAATTATATGCCATTTGCCATCATTGCCTTTGCTTTTGTAGCTTTTGTTTATTATGCAATGTGATTGTATAACTGTTAATGGATGATTATGGACTAAAGACCAATTAAAATGAGTTGTGATTGGCCGCATGTGATGTGATAGGTTTATTTGAATGGGTTGTATTTAAATTTATTTAAATTAGGTGATGTAATTATTTGGGGCTTGCATGCCTCTTTCCCTCTCTCTACATCTGTAATCCCCTTCTCCTTAATCCCTTTCTTTTTATTAAATTATAATTCAAAGAAGCTTGTGGAGGACTCAAGGAACCTGGTGGAGTCATGTACGAGAGGAAAGCAAGGACTTTGGAAGGACTTGGCATGCACATCAAAGATCTTATAGGAAGATTTTTGTTACTATGTAATAGTTACATAAATTTAATTACGATCACCCAACCCTCCTTTTAAACATAGGGTTCATCTTTTATGGCTCAAAGTTTGAACCCACCCTTAAAAGTCCAAAATCAATCCTAGGCCCATTTATATATGTGATGTATGCTAGTTAGGGCCTTGACCTAATTTATTATATGTTCAAAATGAATCTACCCTAGTCTCTCAGAGGACAGTGGGAGGATAATTGAGAACTAATAATAAAAGTGGGTCTAAACCTCTTTATTTATATATGGTGATATATATTTGTGATGCATGTGATGTATGGATAGTTATAAAAATGAGACCCTCTTTTACAAAACCCCTATTTTCATAAAATTAAGTTGTAAGGAAGAAACCTTGGGCTTTATCCTAGCCTCCTACCATTACAAGAAAGGTGAGTCTTTATGATGGATGTGTTTGGCTGCAGATATGTGGGAACACATTCATTATGAAGGTTCAAACCGGTTTTTTACATATAGGATATCATGAGGTGCGATAATGGGGCTTACCAAGAAACTATTATGTGAGGGATGCCACATTCAATTGACCATACTCATGTGAATGGTAGGTGTAACTTAACTAAAATGTACTATCCAAGAAACTATTATGTGAGGATACTACAATTTTAGAGGCTAAAGGATGATTGGAATTTGCTTAGGAGAAGCATTAGGATAAAGAGTTACCCACTCATTAAAGGTTAGTATCCAAGAAACTAACATGTGAGGTTACTAATTCTTAATGGGACCCCAATCCCTGCTATGGAAATTCAATCTTTTGAAATTCCCAAGTCTCATCTTAGGGTGTATGGGATTTGAACAAAATAGTGGGAGGAAACATAGAAATTAAAGACCAAAAGTTTTTATGTTTTATTAATATGAAATTTATATTATTTTCTGTTGTAGATGGCACCTCTAAACCCTCTCTCTCGTATTCTTGATGACAACCGTTTGACTGGTCCAAACTTTAATGACTAGATTAGAAATCTGAAAATTGTTTTGTCCGCTGATAAAATTGACTATGTCATTAAGTCTCCATGCCCTAATGCTCTACCAGAAGGGGCATCAGAAGAGGAACGAGACACTTACAAATAGTGGCTCGAGGATGATGTGCAAGTGAGATGCTATATCATGGCATCGATGACCAATGAGCTCCAAAGGCAACATGAGGTCATAGATAGCTCACATGCAATCATCAAACATCTTAAAGAGCTTTATGAGTCACAAAATAGGGTTGTAATGTACAACACTGTTGGTGAGCTCTTTGCATGTAAAATGGTAGAAGGAACATCTGTCAATGAGCATTGTTTGAAGATGATCCGGAATATCCATGCCCTTCATGATCTAGGTGTGGATATCTCTTCTGAGATGGGGACTGATATTCTGCTTCACTCTCTTCCTGCGAGTTACAAACCGTTCATCATGAACTTTCACATGTCTGATGTGAATGATAAAGTCTCTTTGACTGATCTAATGAACATGTTGTCGACTGCTGAGGAGACCTTGAAAAAGGATTCCAAAGGAAGTGCTTTGGTTATTGATGGGGCCTCAACTTCTAGATCCAAGCCCAAGGGCAAGGGTAAGAAGAAGAAAAAGTCCAGTCATAAACCAAAAGGAGGTGTGAAGAAGAAAGATTCAAAGGACTCAAAGGGAAAGTGTTTCCACTGCGGCAAAACAGGTCATTGGAGAAGGAATTGCAAGGAGTACCTCGCCTCTTTGAAGAATGGTTCTTCTAGTGGTACGTCTTGTTATTTATTCATTTACTAATTACGAATTAGTATTCTGCTTATGGTATACGATACCTAATTGTGTTTTATTGTACAATGTGATTGTATGTAGGAGACAAAGGGAAGCAGAAGGTCGAGTGAACGTTAAGCTAGCATTGTTTGGAAAGGATCAAAGTGTTGGTGCCTTTCACATTGAAGCTTGACTTTTGAATTATTTATTTAAGAATTTTAAGAACTCTTTTATTATTGCCAGATGTAATAATTACTTCTTATGAAGTTTTATTTAGTTTTGAATATTATGTTTTGAAACAGTTTATCTTTAATATTGGATATTTTGGATCTTTTCTAGCAATTATCTTGAAGTTCTTAATTCTTTATAAATGCTATGAATAAATACAAAGAATAGTGTATATGGAGATTAAAGGGATAATATATAAAATGTATAAACCCTAACTTTTAGTTTGATTATACTTCATGTGTAATAGATATTTGAAACGTTCAAATGATTAATATGAAGTAAAACTGAAAGATAAATATTAAGAATATTTGAATGAATCTCAAAACACTATAAGACCTTTAAAATGTCAAATGATAGAGTTTAAAGATTATTTGATAATATGAGATATTTCAAATAAAACTTTAAAATGTGAGTTTTCTTAAATAAAGAGTTATTAGAAAACGTGATTTCCACAATAGTTGAAAAACTATACCTTTATAAAACATTAAAGGAAATTTTATGTAATTAAAGGGTTTAATACGTAAAGTACCTTGTTTTTAAAAGGGGATTAGTGGGAGCAGGAAAGTCATCAATTATTTTCTTTATAAGTACATACTTTAAATACTAACGTAGTATTTAGAATTCCATAAACGTTATAGGAATTCAAATCTCTTCAAAAATGGTTTTTGAAAGGATTATTATGTGAGCAAAATATTTGAGAAATATCATACTCATATAATTATAAAGTATGTACTCACATCAATATCACAAAAATGCTGCAAACAGTTGTTAGCAGATATTGATGATTGATTCAGAATAGTGATTCAGAATAGAAACAAGTATGTTCTTAAAGGGAGTTTAAGAATGAGATACTTGCATATAAAGAAATTATATGGTTAGCCATTTACAGTTTGCCTAAAAGAATGTCTAGTATACATTGTTTTCTTTTGAAAGCATAGGTCTCATTTACTAGGACATCAGAGTTGGCAGTGAATTTTAGTTTGAATACTATTATTGAAAATAATAATATGCAAAAGGGTTTTGCATGAATCTACTTTGCCTTAACACCTGTGTGTGTTAAAAGCCTTGTCTTAGGAAGACTAGTATACGATACTATGGTGATTGGCTTTAGTGCAAGTGGGAGATTGTTAGAAGTATGCCCTAAAACCAATCCTAAAGGGTATATTAAGTTTCATATTATCATAATATATGGAAGGTATAACTTATCTAATATGTTCTAACATATATGATAAGGTCCATGAATAAATGATAAGAGAAATATGCATCTCAATGTGTTGAGATAAAGAGACTGATATTTCTCATATACATCTATTCTAATAGAGTTCCTACTAAAAGGTTTATTAAAGTGGATATTTAATTAACCGTTTGAAGAGTAGCACAGATTTAAACCAACTCATATGGAGGATAGGTAGTATTTCCTATCAGTGTAGTGACACTTAGGTTAATCTGTGGGTGCATATTAGAAAATATGTACACTGAACATGATCTACAAAGAATGTTCCTATGGTAGTTCTGTCAAAGGAATATTCTAATGTTATGTCCATTTATTTGGTAGTCCTTAGACCTGAGACACCATAGCTGTCTTATGCATAGGTTGCTAGAGTTTGATAGTATCTTGCACAGCCTTATCCATAAGGTTGTAATCGGTGCTTATTGGCTCTAATGAGTTATGCATGAAGATGGATGAGTGTGCAATAAGGAATCATCACTCTCAGTTATATGATAGAGAATGTCAGGATTAGTTCACAAAGATAATTCTCAAAGGGAACCTCTGGCCAGAGTGATAGGTAAACAGTGAAAAGAGTTTCACTGCGATTACCTTATTGAGATTATATTTTGTGGGACAGATATCAAGTTGTTAAGATAGGGTTTGACTAAAACCATACCTATTATCTTAACTGTGACATTAGGGGATGAATGATTAAATAACATGAAGGGTTCACATAGTTCTGCTATTCACCTAAACCTAGGGTATGTCATGATATGTTGCAAGATGTCACTCATGACCAGTGAAAGACTATTGATAAAGTGTTATCAATGAGGGCAAAATTGGAATCGTTCCAATTGAACCTTAAAATAGAAAGTTTCTATTTTTAGGAGACATAGAGATGTCCCTGTCCACTGCTAGGTTAGGGTGAACCCAAAGGGTCACACACAATAGAGAGTGCTTGTCAATTTGTGGTGTGCTCAATTAACTCCCAAGCGTAGGAATTCAAATATCGCCAAGCATAATAAATACTGAGGGAGTCCTCAGGTCATCTCCACAGGGAGTGGAACTGGTCTAAATGGTCCTTAGGTATTGATAACCAAAGAATGTAAAATAAAGTGTAAAATCATGGGGGATTGATTGTTGAAGAGTGATTGTAGAGAATTAACTAAATTTGGCTAACAATAATAAAATGTAAAGGGTTGGATTCTTGGGTTTCATTCCATCCACAACTTAGAAACATGTATTTCTCACAATGATTTCTCATCTAGGATCCATTGAAGAATGGTCTTTGATGGAGGATTTAACTTTAAATGCATTTTGGAAGGAAAACTCATCTAGGATCCATTGAAGAATGGTCTTTGATGGAGGATTTAACAATAAAAGTAGAATGGTGCTAAATGGAAATAAATATTCTCTTGAACATTTCATCAAACACTTGGAGTGCATATAAATTCAAGCACAATATGTACCAAGTATCACTTGTTAACACATTGTCAAGAAGATGCCAAATCAAGAGGATTCAAATATGAAAACATTTATAACCATTCAAACACAAAACACAAGGAAAATGAGGTTGAATAATGAAAAATACTCATTGGGGCATTTTAGCAAACACTTGGAGTGCATGTGGTTCAAGCACCATTTGTGCCAAGCCAAAGCTTGTCTACAAATGGTCAAGAGATACAAAACCAAGTGGTTTCAAGAAATAAAAAGCATTTGATATCATCCAACCAACATTCAAAGCATAGAAATGGAGAAAAATCATATTACCATAGTTGTGAGATGAAAATCCACCATTGAATCCAACCTTGAGAACCTAGAAAGCCATAAATGCAAGGAAAGTAATGTAATTGCAAGAACTAACTAAAATAAATGCAAGAAACTTGATATGAAAGCTATTTATATTACTTGAGAATGAAAATACAAAGTTTAAGTTCTACATCTAAAGATTACAAATGAAATTAACCAAGGAAAAAGCTAAACTAACACTAAACTAAGCTAATCCTAAGCTAAACCTAAGAGAGAAACTAAGTTGAATCTAAACTAAGAGAAGGCTTGAAGGGAGAGTCCTTCAAAATAGCTGAAAATGCCTTTAAATAGGCTCCCAATTCGTGCCCTAGAGTTCCCATGAAATCCCCACTTTGCCCCTCATCAAAAAGACATATTACAGCTGAAAATCTGGGTTTTCGGGGTTTTGTACCGGTACAGGGGATTTTGTACCGGTACAAAAGCTTACTGCCTCCAAAATTAGTATTTTGTACCGATACAAAAATGCTTGTACCGGTACAAAATTGCAGAGAATGCCTAAAAGGTGCTCCAACTTCAAATGCATGTAACTTTCTCGTCCGGAGTCAGATTTGGACGTTCTTTATATGCACGCGAAGCTTGGGAAGTCTACTTTCCAACCATGGTGGTCTCATTGTATGATTCAATCTTTGAAGACTTCCAAGGTCCCACTTTGCATGCCAAAAAGCATCCATTTAAGCGCATTCAACCTACAAAGGCTCAAAAACAACAAAAGAGTTAAACACACCTATTTACAAGATAAATGGCTCAAGTATGTACAAAATGATGAGAATAATGCAATAAAAGTATGCAATATTATGGTGCAATCAGAGAGTAAGTGAGTTTCTTAAACTTGTGGGAGGGGAATCCTGTCTTTGAGTTATGTTTGATTTTAATTATTAAAGGCTAATTAATTAAAAGTCTATCTTAACCTAGAATAGGATTACTCTATACAAGGATGTTTGGTCATGCTAGCACTAGTAACCAAACACTCCTTAAAGAGGAGATAGTTTATAAATATGAGGAGAGGCAACCCTAATAATTAAGTCTTCACATTCTAGGGTTCCCACACCCCATAGCCGAATTCTCTCTCTTCTCCCTCTCCACGCTAGTTTGTTTCACAAGGCGTTGTGGAAGACTAGAAGGTTCAAGGAATCTTACTCTGGTGTGGATACACTTTGGAAGTTTCATACCGTTGAAACTTGGAGGAAAGCTACATCGAAAAACATAATCAAGTAAGGTTTATTTATGTTGTTAAATATTCATTCTTGTTTGTATGTTTTTATATACATGACCCCATGCTCGAAACGATTCTTGAAGGTTTGTGAATATGGATTGTTTTTATAAAAAGAAAAAATTTTTGTTTTTCCTCTTCCGCTGCGAATCCATGGTTTCTAATCACAATACCTATCAGCATATTTCTCCCTCTTTTCTTATACTCTTCTTCTTCCACTCTTATTTGATCATACCATGTTAGGATTAGATATTTTAGATTTATTTCATGTCTAGAACATATGCTAGGAAGTTAGGATTATGCATGTTTTACTTAGGAAAGCATATTAGTCCATCTCTTTGAGTCATTTTGCATATTGTTACCATGTTAGGATAAAAGCAAAGGTTGCATATTAATAGTTAGTGGTTAAGTTTGTATCATTATTTTAATTGTGTCTTGATTGGAATGCTATATGAACTGTGATAGAGGGAGCGAGCAAAGGTAAGTCTCTTCCCTTGTGATAAAATTGATTGTTTTCAAGCAATATGCATGATTATTTTGATATATCATACTAGATTGCATATTAGGCCATTTACACTTCTTTATTTATTTATTTTATGGGTTTTAAACCCACTTTTTGATTACTTTCAAATCTGTCCATGGATTTAAAGTGACCTTAAAGTGGATCAAAACTCACATTTTAGGTCCAAACTAACTTAAAAACATGCCTAGGTTCCCATAGCTAATTTAGGTTGCATTTAGGACATTTTCATGCATTAATTACTTTCTTTAATTTTATTTTTATTCATTTTCCACAATTTTCCAGCATGCATTATTTTGATATTTAGGATTATTTAGATGACTTTAGGATGTAGTTAAGGACTTCTAGGTTAGGGAAGCCACTTGGCTTCACCTAGGACTCCCCTTTGTTGTAAAAACTACATCTAAAGAGGGGTTTTAGCTTGTTTAAGAATCTATTTTTGAGAGTTTTCAAATAAAAATAAAAGAAGTTATTTTGGGATGAACGTGGATAATAGAGAAGGATAATAGAGAATGATAAACGTGGATAATAGAGAAGGATAGATCGAGACGGATAAACATCATCCACAATCCACTCAAGATAAACACCCCCAAGAGTGAACGAGAGGCCTCCCGATCTAGGTTGGCTGGTTCACAGACTGGCGACTCCGCTGGGGATGTCGAGGGCTAAACTCTAATTAATTATTTTTGGACTTTTCAAATTCTTAATTTAAAATCAACCACTTGCATTTGTATGACTGTGTGACTTTAATTCCTGCATTGTGTGCGCATTGACTCTGCATGTTTAGGACGTTGTATGCTAAAGCCAACGATGAGCCTAGCCCTGGGCCCAGTCTCTTTGATTCTTGGGTTCCATGTATGCGAAAGCCATCACCCTTCTTGCCAAGTACCCTAGGGTATATCAAACAGACCAATCACGTACTGTTGGACCCACGAGGCATTCCTGATGTCACATGTGGTTAGGTATATCGATTGGACTGAGCGAGTAAGGGACACTCAGCCTACCCTTTGCATTAGTCCATGTAAAATGTCTTTAGGACACATACCCTACATCGCCTATCACACACTATTGTAAATGTTATGCTGCCGAATTTTCCACCGATTTTGTATTGAGCCTCGACTGTAAAGTGTGTAGAACCCATTAGGACCTGGATTTGTAGGACTAAACCTTTATGAAATGCCCTAAACTCTTAAGGGAAGTGTCTCTAAAGAGTTAAGGTACTTAATGAGGGCTTAGTACCCTACATATCCTTGGACTTAAGCCCGTGGTAGTGTTATGCTGTCCGAATAGTGATATACGTTTATAGGCCTTAGGTGAGTTTGAAGTGTGGGCTTTAGGCCCATACTCTTTGGATGGAAGGTATAGGCCTGCAATAAGATTGAGATGTGAGTTTAAGAGTTTCTGATGAGATTCTTGCCGGGGATTTAGGCCCACTTTCATAAGATAGAATGTGAAAGACAGAGATTGATGTGTGGGCCTTAGACCCATACTCTTGTGAGCATGTGAGATTGTCCTTATTCATCCCTTTTCACACTGGAAGCTCTTAGTTGATTCAAATCTTTTCCCTTTCCCAGCATTCTGGCTTGGCGTCGTGATTCTAACGATCGGTTGTTTAAGGGTCTACCTGTTGATTCAAAGATGTCTAGTAACGACGATCATACCCCTATTGCCATTGGAACTAATGGAAAGACGACTGATGAGAAGATCGAGGCACTCTTAAAAGTGGTCCAAGAGTTAGTTCACCAGAAAGAAGAGGAGGATAAGGTGCGAGCCCGTACTAATCCCTTGTTTGAGAATGTTGATGAAGAGGAATGTTTCCTTAGACAGAAGATAGTTGTTGAGCCCACTAGGCCTAGTACAGAATTTGTTCAGCCTGTTGATCTGGATAAAGAGTCCAAGCCCAAGACCCCTGCTTTCTTTTCCACTGAGCCTATACTGTTGAGTAGTAAGGTGGAAGCCCTGGAAAGAGCCTTGAAAGGTATTAAGAAGTCTTATGATCTGGTGGACATGTCGTCATTATCTCTGTTCCCTAAGGCCCGTATGCCCACTCATTTCAGAATGCCCGAGTTAGAAAAGTTTGATGGAATGGGTTGTCCTAAGACCCATCTGAAGATGTACGTAAGGGCCATACATCCACGAGGGGCTGATGATGACCTGCTAGCCCAAATGTTCCATGAGACACTGGCTAGATCCGCTCTGAAATGGTTTCTGTCATTGGATGAGTCTAGAATGAAGACATAGGAGGATGTATGCACTGAGTTCAGCAATCATTACCGGTATAACACAGAAGTTGATGTCACAAGGAGAGACTTGGAGACTACAAAATAGGAATCAAGGGATACTTGCCCTGCTTTCCTCACCCGTTGGAGAGCCAAGACTTCTAAAATGGCTAACCGCCCTGAGGAAGAAGAACAAATCCGCATGATAGTGAAAAACTTGCTCCCAGTTTATCATAAGCACATGTTTTTCCTATATCTCCCAAATTTCCGAGCTCTAGTCGCTGCTGGTACCCAAGTAGAGGACGCTCTAGCCGATGGAGCTCTCCGAACCGATGAACCCTACAAGAACCGCCGACCTGTCATCAATGGGAACGTTACCGAAGTCAATGCCATATCTCAACCTGCTCCATTTACCCAACCCTTTTCCTTAGGAAATAAACCATCCAGAAAATTCACCGAGCTCTATATGCCATTGGAAAAAGTCTTTGAGAAATTAAAAGCTCGAGGCTTGCTCCAACCTCTGGAACCCAGACCTACACCCAACCCATTACCCAAGAACTACAATTAAAATGAATACTGTCATTTCCATCAATCCAAAGGCCATACTACCAACCGTTGCTTCCGTCTCCGCCATGAAATCCAAGACCTCATAGATAACAAAATCATTTCCCCACCTTCTCAACCTAATGTCACCCAAAATCCACTTCCTACCCATGCAATCCCACCACCCGCAAATATCAATGTTATCCATGCCGACTCTTATGTCCATTGTGAGCCTATCCGCCCTCACCCTTCATTCCCTACTTCCTTGATTGAAATGTTTCATCACTGTCAACCCCGTAGGCTCATTACCTCGTACAAGCCAAGACCCAAAAAGTTTTACTGCCAATACCATACCACCTATAACCATGACACGGAATCATGTGATACATTGCTGAATATAGTACAAGGGTTCATTGATCAAGGTCTGATTGAAATCCCTCAACCCTTCACTAGCCCAAGGGGGCTTTATCGTTCATGGAGACAATTTGAGAAAGATACATTCCCAGGTTTTAATTCAAATGGCCTTCCCAAGCCTCGCAAAGTGGATCAGTCGTCAAAGAATGGTACTAGTCAGTGGGATCTCAAAGAAAGGTTTGAAGCTAGAGATCCTTGTGTGGATTTGTTGACAGAAAGAAATGGGAGGTTTAGTTTTTATGTTCTCTGCCCTGAAAAGTCTTGTGAAGCTGAGATGACAAAAATTAAACCCATTAGATCTAATGCTAGAACCAAGAAAGCCTTCTCCAAGACTAGGACTAGCTAATGGGAATTGCGAAAAAGATATGAGGCCGGAGACCCCGAAGTGGGCCTGTTAGGGGAACCTAGTGGAAAGTTCGACTTCTATGTCCTTTACCCTAAGATGGAGAAGCCCACCTCTAAAAAACCCACCTCTGGAAAACCCATTGCTCCTTCTGGTTGGGGTGATGACCCTGACTCACTTAAATAAGACATTCCTGTGGCTCAGGTTGAACCCGAAAATCCAAACCTCATCTGTTTTGAGAAAGCTAGCCAGAGTATCCTCAAGAAGTATTTCACAAACAAGGTCATCAATATAAATGGGGAAACCCATTACCGAACCGTCTATCCAAGGCAACCATGGGTCACCCAGTATTTCGGATCAAGTTCGACTTCTGCCGAGTCTACCATAAATGATGGGTCAGAGAATGAGATTGATATCATAGAGTGGGAAGATTTGATGAACACACCCGAGGAGATATTAGATATTTGGGCCAGTGATAAGGAAGATGTTAACCATATCACTAGAGGAAGTCGTCATTTCAAGCCCGCCAACTTGGAATCCGACAATCCTTTGGGAGAGTTAGAAAGATCTCAACGCACTGAAGTTCAAGAAGAAGAAGAAGAGATACTAAAACAGCTCAAGCGTACTCAAGCCAACATCACCATCTGGGGACTTTTAATGGCTTCTCAAAAGCACAGGCAGACAGTACTCAGGCTACGTAACCAGGTACAGATCCCCATCGATACTTCACCCGAGGGTTTAGTCAGTCTGGTCAGTCCAGTTCAGCATGGGCAGTCAATATCCTTCACAGAGTTAGACCTTCCGAAGAAAAGAACTCATCATTTGCAAGCTTTGTATGTCACGGTGGATACTATGGGCAAGAGAATTCCTACAGTGTTGATAGATAATGGGTCAACCTTGAACGTATGTCCTCTCAGCACCGCCACTTCCTTGGGCATCGAAGCGTCAGAATTCAAACCGTTAGGGTAAACTGTGAGAGCATACGACAACACTCGAAGAGAAGTAGTTGGCCTGGTCACTTTATCTCTAGCTATTGGGCCTGTAGAATTCCAAGTCGATTTTCAAATACTAGACGTGCCTGCTTGTTTCAATCTTTTACTTGGTAGGCCTTGGATCCATCCAATTGGGGTTGTGCCTTCTTCCCTCCATCAAAAGGTTAAGTTCCCCTACAAAGGCTCAGTGGTGACATTGAGATTCTGAGATCACTCCTACTCGTGTACCTATCTGTGAGATCAAGCCAGAGATCGAAGAAGTACCATTGACAGGCTTTGAATACATACAATGTGTAGAGGTTGAGCTAGGATGTAAAGAGAAAATGGTGCTAGACTGCAGTCCATATGGGAATATGCAAGTGGGTCAGATCATGAAAAATATGGGCTTCTTTCCAGGAATGGGCTTAGGTCGTCGTCATCAAGGCACGCCTAGTTCTATCGAATATCCTTCAGCAATTTATCCATTCGGGTTGGGCTATCAAAGTACCAAAGTTGACAGAAAAGAGATGGCACAGAAAAGAAAAGAAAGACAGTAGGCTAAAGAAGAGGGACGAGTCCCTAACCTCACTCTGAAACCTTACCGGCCCACTTTGAATGGAGCTTTTGTCAAAGAAGGGGATGATTTCCCTTATTGTGGGTTCCCCGAGCCCATTTACCTTGAAGATCAGAAAGCTAGAGTTCCTGGGTTTGAAATCTTCTTCAACACACCATTACCTCTCTCTCCAACTACCATCACAGCCAAAGAGCGTACAGAGTTTGACTGGGTCGACTATATCGATGAAGTCGCCATAGGGACTAGTGTGGACCAGCCACCTGACGGGGGCTTTATGAGGAGGATCCACATCATCACTGGGCGATGTGATTAGGGGGTTTAGAAAACAAACAAAACAAAGGAGTCGCCACCTTATTTTTAAGGAATAAGGAAACCATGAAAAATATTTTATTTTTAAAATCAAAACAAAACAAACTCCATTTTCAATGAAAAGACAGTCTACAAACCAGAGTTGGATCCGGGGGCTAGGTTACGACGTGGAAAGGTTCCAAGCTTTCACTTGTAGGCACCCACCTCGCCCTAATTAAAGGACTTCTAATTTATTTGGGCTATTTAAATTTCTTATTACAAACAATCCTAAATAATCTAAATCAACCAATAAAGTAGTGATATAAAATGCAGTAATCTATATTAGTTATATTAATAATAAAAAAATAAATACAAACAAATCCTAAGAACCTAGAATACCCTACGGGCATCCTAGGGCGGACTTGAGCCTTATTAGTGCCTACGTAACTTACTAGTATCACCTAGCAAGTATCAAAGTCCACGTAGTTCGACTACCCTAGGACTCTCCTATTGTAATCGATCACATCTTCAAAGGTATTCAACCTAATTCAAGACTCTAACTTCGAGAGTATTTTATTCATTCAAAATCATTTATTTGAAATCATTTCAAATTAAAAAGATTTTCATAAAATCCAAATATCCTAAATAATTCTTATCTTTAGAATTCAATTCCAATTGAAAATCTTATTCAAAGATATTTCAAGAAAACAAATCATATCGGGAGGAATCTCATTCCAAGGTAAAAATCTTAAAACATTTCAAATTCTTTTGAAAATCATTTAATATTCAAATCTCTCATAAAATCATGTTTATTTCATAAACATTATATCAAAATCATTTTTAGAAAATCTCGAAGATAGACACTTAAATCAATTGAAATACTCAAATCTGATAGCAGTCTTTACAACAAAGGACAGTCCTAGGGAAGGTCAAGTGACCTTCTTAAACCTAGGGTCTCTAACTAGCCCTAAAGTTAATCTAGAATCCTAAAATACTAATGCAAATGCATGCTGGAATTTAAATAAATTAATCAAACATTCACAAAATCAATTCTAACCATGCATGAAAATGTTCCTAAATGCATACTAATCAAACTATGTGATCCTAAGCATATTTCTAAGTTAGATTTGGCCCTAAAATAATTTTTAAAAGCGATTTAAGGACATAAACAAACCCGGACAGATTTGAGCATGAACCTTAAACCACTCTAAAAACCATGAAAATAAAGAATAAAAATTGTGAAGATGACCTAGCATGCTTTCTACATGAATATACTATGAACATACTATAAGAATCATGCAAAATATGGCTTAAAAATGTTAATTAAACCACTTTAAAACATGTCCAGATTTGAATACATAATTAAAGTAGCTTAAAAATCATATTTAATCCATAAAAATATCAAATAAACACCCTAGCGTACAATCTATCATGCTTGACTAAATTACCATGCAAAAACATATCAAAAACTACACAAAAATATGCTTAAATAATTAATTTAAACACAATGGGAGGATCTTACCTTCGCACGCTCCCTCGTACACAATTTATATATTCAAACAATCAAATCCATGGCAAGTGTTTAAAAAATCATAAAGAGCATAAACAAAAAAGACTCAAGACTCATCACATGTCAAAATAACATATTAACACATTCATATCATCATTAATACTATCAATCAAACATTAAGAGATTCAAATAACAATATGAACATATCAATATTTATTCTAAACATGCTTACACATAAAATAATGAAAGACTCACCCTAAACATGATTACTAGCATAAACTAATAATAAAACTAATCCTAAACATGTTAACTAGCACAAAATGATAACGAGACTAATCCTAAACACATCTAATCACATAAAATCATTATGAAAGACATCCTAACATGATTGCATACAATCATAATAAAACTAACCCTAATCATGCATACTCACATAAAATCACAATAAAGCTAATCCTAATCATGCATACTCACATAAAATCATAATAAAACTAACTAACCTTAAACGTGCATACTAACATAAAATCATAATAAAACTAACTAACCTTAAACAAGCATACTAACATAGACTCATAACAAAACTAATTCTAATCATGCATATTTACATAAAATCATAACAAAACTACACTAACCCTAGACATGCATACTAACATAAAATCACCATAAAAACTACGCTAATCATACTTACTCACATAAAATAACAATAAAAGACAACCCTAATCATGCTTGCTAATATATAATCATAATAAAGCTAACCCTAGACATGCAAACTACATTAAACAAGCCACATACAACAACTAACATCATTCTAACATATGCAAGCAACTAAAAAATTATTTATATTATACATCTTGAATACATGAGAATGGAGAAAAAAGATTTACATAAAAAATCAAAGAAACGAGGCCATGATTGAGCATTTACCCTTCGATCTCCTTCTTGGCTACCTTTCTTCAAGCTCCTAGCTTTGAGTGCTTCCCCCTTCAATGGTGTCACAATGAAAACCAAATTTGTAGCATCCTCTCTCAACCCTAGAATTCTCTCTAAAGCTTCTTCCCCTCCTAACCTACTCTATCAAAGCATACTTATAGAGTTAGGGTATATAACCATGGATGGTTGGGATTAATCCATCTAAAAATGATCATAAGGCTTAGAATCACTCATCCTAGGGTTTGCCAGCTGAAAACCCTTCGAATTATATTAAAAAAAAAATAATCAAATCGGCCAAAATGGGTGGGAGAGCCTCAAACCTTGCAAAATTACAAAAATTGCTCGAGCATCCTGGTGACCATCCAAGGCTGGACGGTTGGCCGTCCTGGGCTGGACGGTTGGCAGTCCTAGCTAGGACGGTCACCGTAATGACTTTCCCAAATTTCCCCCATTTTCAATGGGATTTTGTATTTTGGTCATATCTTGGTCGATTCTCATTCAAATTCGATGATCCAGGTATCAAAATGACCGTGTTTTGATCCTCCACACTTTTAGATTTGGGTCAAAAATACTTGACCATGGTCAAGGGTTTTGGTAAAAAGCTAGCCGATTGACCCGGTTGTGCCAAAATTGGTCAAATGACCATTCATTGTTTTATAAAATTGATCAATTAGGCTTGAACCACTTCTAAAAACATGGTTTTAATATGAAATTGGTATTTGAAAACATGTTTTGAAAATATTTAATTTTGGTGAAAACGACCAATTCACAGTCAATTTGACTGAAACCCTAGTTTGACTTATTCTCGCCTGTGGAATCGATTTTAGGCGAATCTATCCCAACCATCCAAAGGCTCAATTGACACTTCAAATACACTCCCCACATCCATATAAACCTCATGAGACAATCCGTTTCAAATTCGGAGGTCATTCGGAAATTATACGAGAAAAAGGACGAAAATGCTATTCAAGTCGCAAAAACCTTAATTACCTATCGAGCTCTCATCAGAATGCCATGAAAATTTACAGGGATATTCTAAAACACCTCAAAATTCAAATGCAATACAAATGGGTTGATTCCAATCCAAATGTACACATGAAATAATGAATTGTCCTTTTCCTCAGAAAAGGGCAATTTAGGTAGTTTGGTCTTCACAAGGTCAATTCCTCAGCAAATAATCCACTCTTCGAGTTGATCATTTGTATAAGTATATGATAGAAATAATTGGTAAAAATGGGGTGTCCACAGAAGCCCCTCGTTGGTGTTTCATGGCTTCGCCATGTAATACCAACGAAATAAAATGGCATCTCATTTTTGCCACAACAAAAGAGGGATAATCCAACCAACTTCTCACAAACATTGGATTCTATTTCCTGAATAAACTCGGAATGAAAATAATTCTTGGAAGTCACACTTCCAATTATCTTATCCCTGGAGTCAATGACTCTTCTTGGAAAACTCATTTTCTAATTATCTTAAGGGACCGGAGTCCTTCTTGGAAGTTACACTTCCAATTATCTTGGAGTCAACGACTCTTCTTGGAAAACTCATTTTCCAATTATCTTAAGGGACCGGAGTCCTTCTTGGAAGTTACACTTCCAATTATCTTAGAGTCAACGACTCTTCTTAGAAAACTCATTTTCCAATTATCTTAAAGGACTGGAGTCCTTGGAAGTTGTACTTCCAATTATCTGAAAGAATACGAACAAGGAACGCAGCGGAAGGTAGGTTTAAAAACTTTTTCCTTTGTATTCAACCATGAAATCACTTAATCGTGAAAGGTTCTGTGAAAACCACAGACATGGATGCGCAGCGGAAGAGGGTAAAAACAAAACTTTTTCATTTTTAATAAAAACATCCATGTTTCACAAAACCACCAAGAACGATACAAGCATCGGATCATATATACATAAATAAACAATTAATCAAAGCATGTAAAAACTTACATTGATTATGTTCTTCGGTGTAGGAATCCTTCGAGTTTCAAAAGCATGAAACCTCCAAAGCATATCCACACGAGAGCAAGACTCCGAAACCTTCTCTAGTCTTCCACAACTCTTTGTGGCAAGCTAGAATGGAGAGGGAGAGGAGAGAGAAATTTCGGCCTAGGGTTCCCTCTAGGGTTTCTGTACTTTAGAGTGTGTGAAACACTCTTATTTATAGACTTTCTCCTCTTTGGGGGGTGTTTGGTTACTAGTGCTAGCATGACCAATCATCCTCAAATAGAATAATCCTATTCTCGGTTAGTATTGACTTTAAATCAATTAACGTTTAATTATTAAAGTCAAACAAACGCCATGATAGGATTCCCCTCTCTCAAGCTTAAGGAACTCACTTACTCTCTATTGTGTGTGACCCTTTGGGTTCACCCTAACCTAGCAGTGATGGGGACATCTCTATGTCTCCCAAAAATAGAAACTTTCTATTTTAAGGTTCAATTGGAACGATTCCAATTTTGCCCTCATTGATAACACTTTATCAATAGGCTTTCACTGGTCATGAGTGACATCTAGCAACATATCATGACATACCCTAGGTTTAGGTGAATAGCAGAACTATGTGAACCCTTCATGTTATTTAATCCTTCATCCCCTAATGTCACAGTTAAGATAATAGGTATGGTTTTAGTCAAACCCTATCTCAACCACTTGATATCTGTTCCACAAAATATAATCTCAATAAGGTAATCGCAGTGAAACACTTTTCACTGTTTACCTATCACTCTGGCCAGAGGTTCCCTTTGAGAATTATCTTTGTGAACTTATCCTGACATTCTCTCTCATATAACTGAGAGTGATGATCCCTTATTGCACACTCATCCATCTTCATGCATAACTCATTAGAGCCAATAAGCACCGATTACAACCTAATGGTTAAGGCCGTACAAGATACTATCAAACTCTAGCAACCTATGCACAAGACAGCTATGGTGTCTCAGGTCTAAGGACTACCAAATTAATGGACATAACACTAGAATATTCCTTTGACAGAACTACCATAGGAATACTCTTTTGCAGATCATGTTCAGTGTACATATTCTCTAATATGCACCCACAGATTAACCTAAGTGTCACTACACTGATAGGAAAGACTACCTATCCTCCATATGAGTTGGTTTAAATCTGTGCTACTCTTCATACGGTTAATTAAATATCCACTTTAATAAACCTTCGAGTAGGAACTCTTTTAGAATAGATGTATATGAGAAATATCAGTCTCTCTATCTCAACTCTTTGAGATGCATATTTCTCTTATCATTTATTCATGGACCTTATCATATATGTGAGAACATATTAGATAAGTTATACCTTCCATATATAGATAATATGAAACTCAATATACCCTTTAGGATTGGTTTTAGGGCATACTTCTAACAAATCGATGAATCGAATCAACTTTAAATTAAAATCAATAAAGTAAAGCTTACATTGATTTGTTCCTTCGCGATATTCTCTTCCTTTGATGATCGTCCTCGCTCAATCCTCGAGCCCCAAAAGTATGGTGGCCTCCAATGAACGTCCACACGAACACAAGAGTCGCTAAACCTTCTTGAATTTTTCAACCCTTGAAAAAGACAAGCATGGAGAGGGAGAGAGAGAGAGGGGCGGCATTCATGAGAGAGAGAAAGTGATGCATACTCTCTAAAAAGCTAGGGTTCACTCTCTTTAAATAAGCCCCTCCTCTTCTTAGGGTGTTTGGTTACTAGTGCTAGCATGACCATAAACCCCGTTTAGGTTATCCTCATTCTTGAATTAGATATCCTTTTAGTTATTAATTAATTAACCCTTAATTAATTAAAACCAAACATATATCAATTAGAATGTAACCCTCTCTCAAGTTTAACAACCTCACTTATGTTCTTTTGTGTGTGACCCATTGGGTTCATCCCAACCTAGTAGTGGCAGGGGACATCTCAATGTCGCCCAAAATAGAAACTTTCTATTTTTAGGTTCTATTGGAACAATTCCAATTTTGCCCTCAATGATAACCCTTATCATTAGGCCTTCACTAGTCATGAGTGACATCTAGCAATATGTCATGACGTACCCTAGGTGTGGGTGAATATACGAACGTGTAAATGAACCCTTCGTGCTATAAATAATCCCTCACCAAACAATGTCTCGATTAAGTTAGTTGGGTATGGATTCATGTCAAACCCTAACTTAATCATGCGTTACTAATTCACCAGATTATAATCTCAATTAGGTATGCCCTTGAAACACTTTTCTTGGCAACCTTCTGCTTTGGCCAAAGACTCCATTGAGATAGTAACTGTGAACTAACTAAGACATTCGCCCTTTCTTATTAAGGGTGGTGATCCTCTATTGCACACTCACCTATCTTCATACATAACTCACTAGAGCCAATGAGCACCGATTACATCCTTATGATTAAGGGTGTACGAGATACTATCAAACTTTAGCAATTCATATATAAGATAACATGTGGTGTCTCAAGTCTAAGGATTACAACTGTGACTATACACATGAGCAGCCTTTGACATACAAATAGAATTCCATAAGCTGTACTCAAATTGGTCACGTTCAGTGTACCTGTTCTCAAACAAGCACCCACAGGTTTACTATAGTGTCTCTACACAGATGGTTCGAGACTCACCATCCTCCCATGGAGCTAGTAAAACCTGAGCTAATCTTAACGGTTTATAATCGTCCAAATATATAAACCTATGATCAGGAACCAGTTTAGGATAGAAGTACTTGAGAGTTATAAGTCTCTCTATCTCAACACTTGAGATATAACTCTCTATCATACTATCCAAGGACTTTATCATGAACAGTAATTAAACACAAGTTTACATGATAAAAATAGCCATATGATAAATGAATAAAGATCCATACAAGATATTATAATGAAATATAAAACCCTAAACTCAACAGAACAATTGGTTTTAGGGCACATATCTAACAATCTCCCACTTGCACTAAATCCAATTAGTGACATACTTCATCCCCATCTTCTCAAGATGTCGATCCAAGTCCTTCTGGGTAAGAGCCTTGGTAAGTGGGTCTGCGGTGTTATCCTCAGATGTTACTCTTTGCATACTGATATCTCCTCGCTCTATGATCTCACGAATCATGTGGAAACGCCTTTCAATGTGCTTGGATTTCTGATGTGACCTTGGTTCCTTGGCTTGAGCTATAGCCCCATTGTTGTCACAATACAAAGGTATAGGTGACTCAATGGCTGGAACCACTCCAAGTTCTGAAATGAACTTTCTGATCCAAACAGCTTCCTTGGCAGCTTCGGAGGCGGCTACATACTCAGCTTCTGTAGTGGAATCCGCTGTGATAGTCTGCTTACAGCTCTTCCAACTAAACACACCACCATTCAAGGTGAACAAATATCCAGATGTAGACTTTCTATCATCTATATCTGATTGAAAATCAGAGTCTGTGAAACCATCTACTTTGAGCTCATCTCCTCCATAGATAAGAGCCAAATCCTTAGTCCTTCTCAAGTACTTAAGGATGCCCTTAACTGCCACCCAGTGTGCCTCACCTGGGTTAGACTGATATCTGCTGACAACGCTTACAGCATGACTGATATCAGGTCTTGTACATGGCATAGCATACATAAGACTCCCTACTGCAGAAGCATAAGGGATCTTACTCATATGCTCTCTCTCTTGATCTGTCTTAGGAGACATATCCTTGGAGAGATGAATTCCATGTCTGAAGGGAAGCAAACCCCTCTTGGAATTCTCCATACTGAACCTCTTCAGTATTTTATCTATGTACATGGATTGTGAGAGACCAAGCAACCTTTTAGATCTATCTCTATAGATCTTTATACCCAGTATGTAGGTTGCTTCTCCCAAATCCTTCATGGAGAAGTTGCTAGAGAGCCAAAGTTTTACCGATGAAATCATTCCTACATCATTCCCAATGATTAGGATATCGTCCACATATAGGACCAAGAATGTGACTGCACTCCCACTAACCTTTTTGTACACACATGGTTCATCCATATTCTGAAGGAAGCCAAACGATTTGACTGCTTCATTGAATCGAATGTTCCAACTTCGAGAAGCTTGTTTTAGTCCATAAATGGACCGCTGTAGCTTGCACACCTTGTGGTCCTCACCACTGGATATAAAGCCTTTAGGCGGTTCCATATAAAGATCTTCCTCAATGTTACCATTTAGGAAGGCAGTCTTTACATCCATCTGACATATCTCATAGTCATAGTGTGCGGCTATAGCCAACAAGATCCTAATGGATTTAAGCATAGCTACTGGCGAAAAGGTTTCCTCATAGTCAACACCTTGCTTCTGATTATACCCTTTTGCCACTAGTCTAGCTTTGTAGGTCTCTACCTTTCCATCCGAGCCTATCTTCCTTTTGTAAATCCATTTACAGCCTATAGGTACTATACCCTCAGGAGGATTTACCAAAGTCCAGACTTGGTTAGAATACATCGAATCCATTTCAGATTTCATGGCCTCTTGCCATCTACTCGAGTCGATGTCCAACATCGCTCCCTCGTATGTAGTAGGATCATCTGGATGTTCCTTGTCACCAAGAAACAACTCCTCTCTCATCTCATGAAGATACCCATATCTATCTGGAGGAGCAGATATTCTACTAGATCTACGAAGTGGTGGTGTAACAGTAGGTTCTGCCTCAACAGGGGCAGGGGTGGTATCAGTGTTGATCTGTGAACTCTCGGATAATTCCTTGAGATCTATCACTTGACCTTTGCCTCCTTCTTGAATAAACTCTTTTTCCAAGAACACGGCAAACTTACTAACAAAGACTTTCTCTTCATCAGTGTGATAGAAATAGTATCCCAAAGACTCTTTTGGGTACCCCACAAATCTACATTTGCTTGATCTTGCTTCCAATTTGGTTGCATTTTGGTTCTTAACGTATGCAACAGAACCCCAAATCCTCAGATGCTTGAGGCTTGGTTTCTTCCCATACCACATCTCATATGGAGTCTTAGGGACAGATTTGGAAGGAACCCTGTTCAACAAATAAGCAGCTGTCTCCAATGTATATCCCCAAAAGGATATTGACATATCAGTGTAACTCAGCATCGATCGTACCATGTCCATCAAAGTACGATTTCTCCTTTCAGATACACCATTAAGCTGAGGTGTACCAGGAGGAGTCCACTGTGATATTATGCCAGCCTCAGTCAGATGATCCAAAAACTCAGTGGTCAAGTATTCTCCTCCTCGATCCGATCGAAGAGCTTTAATACTTTTGCCAGTTTGTTTCTCCACTTCAGCTCTGTATTCTTTGAACTTTTCAAAGGATTCAGATTTGTGTTTCATGAGATACACCGTACCTAACCGTGAGTGATCATCGGTAAAGGTAATGAAGTAGGTGAAACCACCTCTGGCAACCTTGTTTAAAGGTCCACATACATCAGAATGTATTAACCCTAGTATGTCTCCTGCCCTCTCACTGTGACCAGTAAAGGGCGATTTGGTCATTTTACCCATGAGACAAGGTTCACAGGTAGGTAAGGGTACAAGTACATATGAGCCCAATTGCCCATCCTTACCTAACCTATTAATCCTTTCCTCACTAATATGACCTAATCTCAAATGCCATACATAGGTCGAGTCATTTTCATCACGAGGTCTTTTATGCCCCTTAGCATTTTGATTCTTCTCTAAACAGTTTATACTACCATCCATGTTCAAGAAATATAGACCGCTTAGATATATGCCAGAGCCTACTAATTTATTTCCAAAAGAAATAGTACAACCATTCCTACTGAAAATAAATTCATAGCCAGAACGTGTTAAGGATGAAACCGAAACAATGTTCCTAACTATGCTTGGCATAAACAAACAGTCTTCCAATTTCATAACATGCCCTGATGGTAAAATTAGGTCACAAGTCCCAACAGCCAATGCAGCAACGTTTGCTCCATTTCCAACTCGAAGGGAAACTTGATCTCGACCCAATTGTCTGCTTCCTCTAAGTTCTCTAATATTGTTACATATGTGAGAACTAGCACCGGTATCCAATACCCAAGAGCAAGCAGAGCTGACTGATAGATAAAATCCTGAATTAGGAACTATTCCCAATTCTTTAGACAGCTCATTGTTACAAGGTTCAGTCAAACAGTAGTCAAATTCATTTTCGGATATTTGTTTGAGTATAACCATGATATCTACAAAAATAAGTAACAGATCATTATATTTCATTAAACCATAATAACTTGGTCTTTAGTTTTATGGTGTCTCCCACTATTTTATCAAATCCCATACTCCCTCTATAGGATTCGAGAATTCAAGAATGAATTCTTAATGGGGATTGGGGTCCCATTTGAATTAGTGAACCTCACATAATAGTTTCTTGGGTCACTATTCCAAAGGGGTGGATAACTCTTTATCCAATGCTTCACTAAGCAAGTTCCAATCTTCCTTTAGCCTCTAAACTACAGTAACCTCACATAATAGTTTCTTGGTTAGTGTACTTTAGTTAAATCACACCTACCATTCACATGAGTATGGTCAATTGAATGTGGCATCCCTCACATATCAGTTTCTTGGTAAGCCCCATTATCGCACCTCATGATATCCAATATGTAACAAGCTGGTTTGAACCTTCATAATGAATGTGTTCCCACATATCTGCAGCCAAACACATCCACCATAAAGATTCTCCTATCTTGTAATGGTAGGAGGCTAGGATAAAGCAATCATATGTCTCTTCCTTACAATTTAAATTTGAAATTGAGGGGTATTTAGGTCTCATCAGAATATTAACATACATCACATGCATCAATATATCACATATATATTATTAACCATTCTTTA
>JAESVK010058506.1:0-29622 GCA_017140935.1 Hamamelis virginiana | reverse complement strand
ATTAATACTAAAAATAATATAAAGTAAATTTAGGATTATATATCCATAAGCCGAAGAAAATGTCTTAATTAATTTATACCATTAATTAAGTTCAAGGGTACTTTTAATATATATATATAATAACTAAAGAGAAGAATTTGAACATCTCAAGTACCTCATGGTACAAAATTGGACCTCATGGTTAAGGCTCTAAGACTTTTGGATATTTATTTCAAACTTTTAAATTATTATATAGTCATAGGGGTTATATACTCGTATATTCGTAACATAAGTGTTTTATAATTTATGCCACTATTTATATATTTAATATTGATATACATAAATAATTATATACACAGGAATGATCAAGTCAGCATATACTTTTATAACCTTATGTCAGCATAAATCCCATAGACAATTGTGTGATCCATTTTTCGAAAAACTGACTGTTGGATCAGATACTATACGTACTTATGTATTTCATATATGCCAAAAATCACAGTAATCCAATGGTCGGTTTCTCATTATGTCACTAAGAAAAACCAAACAGTTTTCCACGGTTATATTTTTTCATAGCTATACTTTGAAATTTTGTCATTGGATCATCATGATTTTTGGCATGCATGACATCAACAGGTCCATTATCTAATCCAATGGTTAGTTTTTGTAAGCGCACATGAAGCCCATAGATAAGTGTGGGATGCATATTTTGAAAAACTGACCATTGGATTAAGATAATGTACCCATGGATGTCATGCATGCAAAAAATCATGGTGATCCAATATTAGGATTTCATAAAATAGCTATGTAGAACTGCGATGGCCGAAAACTGTCACAGTTTTTCTTATTGACATTTATGAGAAACTGACCGTTGGATTGCTAGGATTTTTGACATACCACACATGCATAAGTATAGTATATGATCCAACGGTTAGTTTTTCAAAATCTTTATCCCACTCTTGTTTATGGGCTTCATGCTTACATAATTTAATTCCTTTTGATTTAATATTGTACCTATGGATGTCTTGTATGCAAAAAAACATGATGATTCAACGTCAGAATTTCAGAAAATAGTAATAAAAATATTTAAGAACTTTAATGAGTCTATTATTATACCATGAACCCTATAAGATTTTCAAATATCTTGTTTAATAATTATTCAAAAGTTCCAAAAAAATATTTAAGAAATTTAATGAGTTTATTATTATTTAAGAAATTTAATGAGTCTATTATAAGGTACACCTTTCGCAAAGTTGTGTAAGGTGACCTTGCAGGAAAGCCAATTACATAACATATTTTGAAAAACTGAGTGTTAGATTACATAAACTTGTAATGAATTTCATGTTTTCCAAAAATCATAATAATCCACTGGTCAATTTTTGAAAAAATCTGACTAGATAAAAATAGTGATATTTTGAATAACAAAATAGTTGCAATTTTTCAAAGAAAATTTTTCAGAAACCGACCGTTGGATTGTTATGATTTTTGGCAAGCATGAAATTCATTAAAAATTTATCCAATCCAACGGCCAGTTTTTCAATATATATTCTATAATTAGCCTAACATAAGTCACCTTATAATAGAAGCACAGTTAAGAAATTATTATAAATATTAATTATTTATAGATTAAAAACCAAAATGATGCCGTTTAGCACTTCAACTCTTTGCTTCCCTCTTCTTTTTCCCCAATTTTATTTTCCAATTTCCCATGTCTCTGTATCCCTAGGTACATGCGCCTCTCTGGCTCTCTCTTGTTGTAGTCTCTCATATCCTATTGGATTATTTCCATATAAATATTTATACTTATATATAAGAATTAATTACTTAAAATTTAATTAATTTTAAAAGCCCTAAACACTAAACAGAGTCATTTGACATTTGGCGGTAAAGGTATTTTGATAAGAATCGTGTATCTGTGCATCTCCCTCAAATTTTCCCTCGCAAAACACCCCCCACCAGCAAATCTGCTCGATTGAAACCCTAAATCTTTCAATCTCCTCTCCCTCTTGCTCTCGATTTCATATCTCTCTGTCGGTGCGGTCCCTCTCTTCTCTCACGGTGCATTCTCTCTCTCTCCCGTGTCCGATAAGTACACAGAGTATGATCCCCTCTGTTTCGTTGGTATCCGGCCTAAGCAGCTCGCCGGCAACAGCCACTTCTTGTGGCGGTGCGGTCCCTCTCTACTCTCGAGTTCATATATTCTGGTATGTCCATTAATGTCACATTTTATTTATTGATTTTCTATTTCTAACCCTAACTCGTTATATATATATCGGTGCCTTCTCTGTTTCTCTCCCTTGTCCGATGACGAACGATTTTGATTGGTGGTGTTTCGCCGGAATCCGGCCTGTGCAACCTGAGTAGCTTGCAGACATCAGCCACTTCTTGTGGTATGTTCATTTTGATCTTATGTTGCATTTTAACTTGCATCGATTCGATTCAATGTCATATTTTAGTTTGGTTTCTTTGATTATTGCATGATTAGTTGATAACAAACATTGTTTTCAAAGCTTAGTGGTTGATTTTTCGATTATTCGTCTATTATTATAACTCAATTGCAGTATTTGGGCTTGATTCATTTTAAAGCTAATTTGGCTTATTGCTCTTTATTATCCCTCTCATTAGTAGTGATATAACCTGAAGTCTTCCAGCAGTATCCATTATGACCACATCAAGTTTCTTTTTTTTGGCTTCTTCTAAACCCTGTCTAGCTATTTCCGAATGCTTAACCTCAGTCCCTGCTGTATAAACAGGCACACCCACCTAACACAAGCTTATAACTGTGTATGAGAAAGAATTAAATGGTTCTAAAGTTAAATGAGAAAGGAATAAAAATGGGAACTAATCAGAAGGCCAAATTAATAAATGAAATCACCACTTAAAATCTCATGGCCATACCTATCAATGTTAGTAAAAACCAAAAGCATAACCCATATATCATAAAATTTAATATAGCTTTTACCAAATTTGTACGAACTGCAAATGGGTGATCATCTACATTAACTACTGTTTTGTCTTTATTCCAAAATACTAAGCTTTGATGGGACACACAGATTATAATAAATCCAGTCTCTTTTTAATAATGCATTATATATATAGTTAGGAGCTAAATTCATAGCAAAGAAAGCTGTTAACTTAGTGGACAGTATTAAGAGACCTTATTAAAATTATACACAAATCATCATAATTAGTAGTGATATAACCTGAAGTCTTCCAGCAGTATCCATTATGACCACATCAAGTTTCTTTTTTTTGGCTTCTTCTAAACCTTGTCTAGCTATTTCCGAATGCTTAACCTCAGTCCCTGCTGTATAAACAGGCACACCCACCTGACACAAGCTTATAACTGTGTATGAGAAAGAATTAAATGGTTCTAAAGTTAAATGAGAAAGGAATAAAAATGGGAACTAATCAGAAGGCCAAATTAATAAATGAAATCACCACTTAAAATCTCACTGTATTATGAAGTAAAACTGTACAACATATCTACTTTGTCACCCTCCTGTTTCTTACTTTTTTCATAAAAAAATGGGATTTACTTGATGATGGCTGCAAATGTTGATGGCTGCAGGTGGGTGAGCTAGCATGGTTTGTTGATGGCTGCAAATGTTAAACAAGGAGTGCATCTAGATATATACATGTGTGTGTGCGTGTGCGTGTGTTCAAATATATAAATTATTTGTATACTCAAATAAGTATGTTGGGAAAGCGATACCTTCAAAATAGGAATCTGACAATTATAATAATTCCACTTGTCCTAAAGTCTACTTATTTAGAAAATTTTCTTGGTGTTACATATTTGAGTTGTAGGTGCTAACCCACCTCCATCTTTTGCCTGTGCATAGAGGGTGATTATTTATGCTACTGATGTCCTGGCCTGAGTGTTTTAAATACAAAACAATAAAATGTGTGAGTTTGATCAATCATTGTTTTCTCTTTCTTAAGTGCAGCGGGTTCAAGTAATTCTGATTCATTATATACCTTTTAGTATTTACCCTCGTACATATACCGTTTGAATGATGTGCCTCTAGTTAGGAAACCTGACCCCTAGTTTGATGATACATAATTTGATGTAATTTTTTAATGATGGGACAATTTAGAGTTTTATAATTGGACAGGTAAGCAATATTGTACAAGAATCAAATTATGTATTTTACCTGACCCCTAGTTTGATGATACATAAACCTGACCCCTAGCATGGCAATAAGAGGTAGGATGTGGGACTGTGGGTAGTAGTTCATTATATGCCTTTCCTGTTTTTAATGATGGGACGATTTAGAGTTTTATGTTCCTTTATTAATGTCTCTCCTGATTTTTGTGGGCATGATTCCCAAAATCATTTGATTAGTTTTTATTAGTGGCATTGGGTTAGTTTGAATGTTAATAGTGAACGCTATAACTGAAACAGGTGAACAATTGAACAGGTTTTGATTAGTTCTGTTTGGCTGAAACTGTGAAACAATAGAATTTATTCAAAAAGAAAATTACATAACTGAAGTTAAATCTTCCATCAACACTGGTAATTACCAATTAACCAAATGACTTGAATATTGAAGCAGGTGTTTAGCTTTGTACCTTAAGTTTTGCTGGAGACTCTTATTATGTTGAGAAACAAATTTTTGGTTTGTGGTAGAGTGAAAGATATGTTATTATAACTACTGATTCTGTTAACAAGCCCATTGAATGAGAAGAGTTTGCAAAATAATGCTAGAAAGTTTGGTGGTTTATGGATGTGTTATCATAACTAGTTATGCTTCAATTCAGTGGGTTTCACTGCCATTTGAGAATTGAGATAGCTTGGTTTTGCAATTTATACGTTCCTGGTATCTCTCTCAGCCAAGAAAATTGTTGGGCAACTGGTAAGACTAAACTGGACACTTTTTTTTGGAATACTTCTACCTATTTCCTAAAATATTTTTAGAAACCCCAATCACATTAGGCCACCTCTGTGCACTCGCCACTCTTCCATTGAAACATAAAAGAATTTAGTTTAGAAACTAACCGTGATTGGGAATAGTCAGAAGTTGTAAATATACGTAAATTGGAGATAAGTTGATAAATTAAAAGTAGGGGAAATTACAGTTAGTCGTTTAAATTGCTCCCCTGTGGTATTGATTGAAGCAATGTGCTCCCTGAACTATTGGTCGTTTTCAAATTAAGCCCTTTTCACAGTCAGCTATTTGTGTTTTTGGATTGAAAAATGGCGTTAGACTTGTTTTTTATTTTTATTTTTTATTTTTTTTATGCAATATTTATTTTGGATTGTTAATGGGTTTACATGCATATCGGTGAAGTTTCATTATTTTTCTCAATATATTCTATTTATTATAAATTTTATTTACTGTATATAAAAAATAATTCATAAAAATTAAAATATATTGAGAAAAACCATGAAAATTCATTAATATGCTTATAAACACATTAACAGTTTAGGATATATATATATGCAGAGCTGCTAATATAAGGTGCATCTGAAGCAAGATATGCATCAGGTGGCCTCTTCTAGAGCCACTTCTTGGATATATATATATATGTCTAGTTACGAAACCTGACCCCTAGTTTGATCAAACTAGGGGTCAGGCAAAATACATAATTTGATTCTTGTACAATATTGCTTACCTGTCCAATTAAAGGTTGGTAAGGCACCTTTTAATTGAACTACTACCCACAGTCCCACACCCTACCTCTTACTGCCATGCTTATTCCATTATTGTGGAATCTCCATGTGAGACATTAAATTGATTTGAACTCATGTCATTTCTTTCGTAGTAGTCACAAGTTGCCTTTAATATAATCTCTCTAGTGGGAAGGATACTCTTTAAGGCAATTGAGTCCTTAGAATTAGGTTTCAGTTAAAAAAACTAATATTCTTCAAAGTTTTCTTTGCATTTCTTGAACCCAAACATTATATTGAAAAGTCCAAATCTTCCATCCAAGTTTAGCCTGAATTGCATTATTAAAATGTTTAAGTTGTTTGATGCCATGATATCCCAATGTCTTAGGAGTACACACATCTCTTAGGGTCACCCTATCTTATTCCATGGAAAGGAACAATGTACCCTTCCGGAAAGCCATTAATCAATAGAGAAAAGTCTAATGTACTCAAAATATTATGAGCCAAAATGAAAAGATAGACATGATAAGATAATATTCCATTGACCATGTATGGTTTTAGTGCTGAATTTGGTTTTCCCCTTAAATATTTGTTTTTTATGTGCTAAATGCTCTAAGCTATTGTATGTGACTTAGTATTTATATAATAGGGACGCGGAAATGGATAGGAGTTGGATACAGCTTGATAATAGATGTTGTCGAGAGTATGCAAATGGCATTAAGGATTTTATGGCTTTTGCACGACACGGTCCTGTGGATAGCTACAATAGGATGTGGTGTCCATGTTGTAACTGTCTTAATAGAATGTACGTAGAAGTTAGTAAGGTGGAAGAACATTTGTGGATATATGGGATGTCAAAAAGTTACACTTTGTGGGATAAACATGGCGAGGGTGATGATCCAATAATTCATGATGCTGGTAATGTTGACGATAATGATGAGATTGAGGATTCTGATGATGGGATAGAAGAACTCTTACACAATGTATGCGAGGGAACGTTCCCACCGACTACTCATGAGGTGGAATCGGCTACTACCCAAGATACTCATCATAGAAGAAGGGAAGTAGAAGGATTTCCCAAATTGTTTAGGGATGCACAACAGCCATTGTATCCAGGATGTGAGAAGTTTTCGAAGCTGTCTTTTCTGGTAAAGTTGCTTCATTTAAAGGCAATGTATCGATGGAGCAACAAATCGTTTGACAAGCTACTTGTGTTGTTTAAAGATGCATTGCCCGTTGGGGAGACGTTGCCGAAATCCTATTGTGAAACGAAAAGCATCATGCGGGATTTGGGACTTTCCTATGAGACCATACATGAGTGTAAGCATAATTGTATACTGTTTTGGAAGGAGCATGAAAATAAACAAGAGTGTCCCAACTGTCATGAGTCTAAATGGAAAGACAATGGGGGTAGGCGTAAGAGGATTCCTCAAAAAGTATTGCGATGCTTTCCCTTGAAACAGAGATTGCAGAGATTGTTTATATCGAATAAGACGGCTGCAGACATGAGGTGGCACAGTGATAAACGCATTGTGGAGGAGAATGTTTTTCGGCATCCTGCCGACTCTAAAGCATGGGAACAATTTGATAAAGATCATGAGTGGTTCGCACAAGAACCACGAAATGTTTGGCTTGGGTTAGCAAGCGATGGCTTCAACCCGTTCGGCAACATGAGTAACTCTTACAGCATGTGGCCAGTTATACTCATGCCTTATAATTTGCCGCCATGGAAGTGTATGAAAGAGCAATTCTTTATGATGTCGTTGCTCATACCTGGACCGAATTCACCTGGAAATGACATTGACGTGTATTTGCGATCGTTAATAGATGAGCTAAAAGAGTTGTGGGAGGATGGGGTGGAGACGTATGATGTATCCACGGGAGAAAATTTTCAGTTACATGCAGCGGTGTTATGGACTATAAATGACTTTCCTGCATATGCAAACCTGTCTGGGTGGAGCACGAAGGGGAAATTGGCATGTCCCACTTGTAATAAGGAGACAGTTTCTTTATATTTGACACATGGACACAAGTCATGTTATATGGGCCATCGTCGTTACCTTCCGCGCTCGCATAGATGGCGGAAACAAAAGACAAAGTTTGACGGTAAGTCAGAGAACAGACCGCCACCAAAAGAGTTGTCTGGGGATGATTTGTTGGAGCAATTGATTAGTGTTAATAATGTCACATTTGGATCGATACCGAATAGTAGGAAGAGGAAGCGCACTGAATTGGAGTTCAATTGGACAAAAAAGAGCATTTTCTTCGAGTTGCCTTACTGGCGCACCCTAAAACTGCGTCATAATTTGGATGTTATGCACATCGAAAAGAACATATGCGATAATGTGTTGGGAACATTGATGAAAATCGATGGGAAAACAAAGGATACAGAGAAAACTCGTCTTGATCTCAAGGAACTGAAAATAAGGGAGGAATTGCATCTAGAATTGGATGATACAAGATATAAAATGCCACAAGCATGCTACACATTGTCCACTAGTGAGAGAAAGGACTTATGCGAGTGGATAAAATCGGTGAAGTTTCCAGACGGGTATGCATCAAATATCTCTCGCTGTGTGACTGCTGCAACTGGAAAGATTACTGGAATGAAGAGTCATGATTGTCACGTTTTCTTACAGAGACTACTCCCTATTGCATACGTAGATACTTGAGAAAGGACGTGGCTGATGCATTGATATCATTGAGCTTCTTTTTTAGGGATTTGTGCAGCAGAACCTTGACATTGGAATCAATAGAACGAATGCAAAACAATATTGTGTTTACACTATGTAAACTCGAGATGATATATCCACCAGCATTCTTCGATGTCATGGTACACTTAGCAATTCATCTCCCTAGTGAGGCGAAGCTTGCTGGACCGGTGCAATATCGATGGATGTATCCAATTGAGAGGTAAGTTATGTTTTTATAATTAAATCATGGCAAGGTTGATGTTCATAATATATGTTTAGTTTATTTACTATGTTTTTTTAAAGATTCCTTCGCACACTGAAGTGTTATGTACGAAATAAAGCACGACCTGACGGTTCTATTGCTGAAGCTTACATTCATAATGAATGCTTGACGTTTTGTTCTATGTATCTTCGCGGGGTTGAGACAAGATTCAATCGGAAAGAACGAAATTATGATGGAGGAATGGAGGGGCAGCAAAGTGATCGATTATCAGTTTTTTCTCAAAATGTCCGTTCATTAGGAGCCCAAACGTATGATTTCATTGAAACGACTGATATGGAAAAGGCTAGGTGGTATGTGCTCAATAATTGCGAGGAAATATATGATTACTTGGAGTAAGTAAACAATTCTTTAGCTAAGTTCATTATTCCCTTTTTTTTTTTTCATTTCTATATTCATTTTGTACAAACCTTTGATGTAGTGAACACATGCATGAAATTCAGACACAAAGCAGCCTCAATGTAGAAAAGAGGCATCGCGAGGAATTCCCTGAATGGTTTGCAAGACGCGTAAGTCTTGGCATGTGGCTATTTTAATATGACATTCATTTACAATTAGTGTATAATATGTATTAACTTTTTACACAATTTAATTTGTCAATAGATTAATCTTTTGCGTCGTCAAGAGCCACCTGAAGCAACTGATCAACTATATTGGTTGGCTTGTGGTCCTGATAAGCGAGTGACTCGATATAGTAGGTGTATTGTTATTGGGATTAGGTTCCGCACAAAACATAGCGAGGAAAATATAAATCTTACAACTCAAAATAGTGGTGTGGTTGTTAAAGGGACACACGACTCAAAAGAAGTTGACTTCTATGGTGTCTTGAGTGATGTTATTGAGTTGCACTACATTGGGAACAATCATGTGTTTTTGTTCAAGTGTGATTGGTTTGATATTAGTAATACAAGGACGGGAATACATATAGATAAACACTACACGAGCATCAACGTATCCCGTACTTGGTACAAAAATGACCCATTTGTGCTAGCAACTCAAGCCGAGCAAGTTTTTTATGTAAAAGATCCCAAATTAGGGGGAACATGGCAAGTTGTACAAAAGGCACCGCCTAGGAACTTGTATGATGTTCCTGAAGCAGATGAAGAATGTGAATCAGACATCAATGAAGTGGATAATGATGCTTTTCAAGAATATGATTCAAGAGAGAGTGTAGTGACTGCTGAAAATGATGATCAAGAGATTGGCCCATTGAATAGGACAGATTTATGCTCAGAGTATGTCCCAGCTGCTGCGATAATTAATAGTAGACGGCGCTCAGATACTAATGGCAATGCCGATTTTATTAATGATGAAGGTACTGATGAAAGAATTGATGAAGACATTTCATTGCGATTAGATAGTTCTGATGATGCAGGTTTTATTGGTAGTGATAGTGATAGTAACTCAGATGACTGACACAGTTTTAGTGCATTAATTTAGATCCCATTACACCTATGCAAGGTAACAAGATGTTTGTGTGAATCTATGTTTTTTTTTTTTTCCTTCCATATGTTTATATGTGTATTGTAAAGTTTATGTTTATTGGTTTCACATATATGTTTGTTTTGTAGATATCTTGTTGATTAGAAATGACAGGACCTGGACGCCGCCGACCATTAAGACAGACCACATTGGTGCCACGAGCAGTGCCAGAGAGGACGAACTCTGCTTCCACTACATCGCAGAGTTTGCCTAATAGCAACGATGGTAAGAATACATGATTATTGTATGTCTTTTGAAAAAATAAAAAATAAAAAATGCCGGAATTAATTTTTCGTAATGTTTTCTTTATTTTTGTTGTTGTAACTGTAGCATCGGACCCGCCTCCACGTCCACAAAGACGTGGACGAACACGGGGGCTTGCATTGAATAAAGCCACTCGTGGTGGTCGAAAGTTGGAAACGAAGTTTGTAGAAAATTACCTTCGTTCGCTGGGTTCTGGTGCTGAACACTTCACTACTGAGCTAGGGAGCATCGTACGCTCAGAGTTGTCTTCCCTTATAAGGGATGCCTCTAAAATCCAAGAAGATGCTTGGATGAAGATTTATTCAAAGATTGAGGTGAATGAAGTTAATTTAAGGAGTTCATGTTACATGTTTTGAGTTCAAATTAACATATGCTATATATGCATAACTAAATTCAATAATCATCTGCAGGAAAAATTCCAAGTGAATATTCATGAAAGTACACCTCGAATGGCTATATATAGTATTGTGACGACTGCACATAAGACTTGGCGCTATAACAACAAGAAACATTATAAATACATTTTGGCCAAGTACGATAGTGAAACACGTGCAAGGCAGGAGCCCCCAGGGGACACCACTTCAGATGATTGGCAGAAATTGTGCGATCTTTACAACAATAAAGAGTACCAGGTAAAGTATTAGTTTCTTTATTGAACATTAATCACATCACGCCCATATTATAAATATCCAAAGTTAGTAAATGAATTAAAGAGAAGATAAAGACAAAAAAAAAGAAAAAAAGAAAAAAAGAAGAGAGAATCATTTATACTATGAAGTGTTTAGATAATAAGTTACCAAGTCCAAGGACTAAGTGTTATTTAAAATCTAAAATTTCTTTCTTTCTCCTTGATCTATTTTACTTACATGTCTCTCTTAGAAACTACCTAGACAAAATTATTTAGTTTTTATTTTATTATCTTATAGTGACTAATTTTGAATTGGTCATTAGCATTTATTTTTCACTGTAATACAGGAGCGATGTGAGAAGAATTCAGAGAACAGGGGACATTTGAAAGTTTTACACTGTGCAGGTTCAAAGCCATTTGTTCGGATTCGGGAAGAACTGGTAATCATTAGCTAAGCCACTAGTTATTAATGTTTAGCACCTTTTTATAATATGTTATTTTTATTTTTCATATTCATATTTCTCCTTGAAATGGTGTATAGGACAATGCTGACAGGATACAAATATTTCAACATACTCGCAAACATAAAGTACCTCCAGGTACTGAGGCAACTTGGGTATCTCCAGAAGCTGAGTCGATCTACGTAAGTCATTTATAAAGTTAAAAGTTTTGATCTCAATTAAATTATATTTACATATCTTTATTCATATTACATAAATTATAAAAATGCTCTCTAATTTTATGTATTTTGATTTACAATGATAGGCGCGAATGATTGATCTACAGACTCAGCCTACACCCGAGGGTGATAACTCATTGACTAATAATGAGATTTATGATCAAGTCAACGGCACAAGACCGAGATACATTAAGGGTCTTGGGCATGGATTCCGTCCAAGCTCTTCATCCACTTCAAGGAAGTCGTCTCGAGAGGAGCAAGCTAGATTGGAGACTCAAATTCGAGAAGAGGCAAGGATGGCGCAGGAAGCACTAGAGGCTCGATTACGAGAGGAGGCTAAAGCGGAACAGGCAGCACAAGAGGCTCGACTACGAGAGGAGGCTAAAGCGGAACAGGCTCGACTACGAGAGGAGGCTAAAGCGGAACAGGCTGCACTAGAGGCTCGACTACGAGAGGAGGCTAAAGCGGAACAGGCCGCACTAGAGGCCTGTATACGAGATGAGGTTATGGCTGAGAATTCTGCAACTCAGGCTCGACTGAAAGCAATGGTGGAGGATATGATTGCACAAAGTCGAATATAATACATAAGTCAAAGTGCTTTGACTTGTTTTGACTTCAGGTAATTTCTTCAATTGCTATGTAACTATTAAATCAATTAGTTCCAAATGAATTAATTCTTTCTCTTTTGATATTGTTGAAGTGATATGGTTTAATTGGAATGGTTGAGTTCGTTGAAAATATTGTAGTTTGGGGGGTTGGAGGTTAATGGAGACCCACTTGGGTTTGATTGTTTTTCTTTTATGTATAATAAGTTTTATGATGTTGGGATAGTTCTTGTGAAACTGATTGTTGATGATTTGGATGCGTGGAGCGCGTCATTTTACTTTTTTATTAAGTTGTGAATATTATAGACGTGTTATAAACTCTTTTTCTAATAGGTAAAAATTTGGAAATGTTGCAAAAACAGACGGAACTCTGCCGGATTTTCGTCTCGAAAAATGATCCTATTTGTACCACTTTAAGCTATTATTGGACAATTGAAGATTGTTTCTTTTTTTAATTATTGCTTTTGGTATTTTTGCATTCTACCCATCAATATTATGTTAGTATTAATGTGTAAGAGTTATAGTTGAAAAACTTTTAAAGTATATAACTAGCTACTTGGTTATTCTACTAAATAGTATATGTAATCGGTTTAAAAATCCATAGTAATGTTGGAAATAATATACATATCAATATAAAAAATGCTAGTTATCTGAGTAATAGTATAGCAAGAGCTAGTATATTGAATATTTTTAGTTTCATGATTGTGATACACTTTATAATCCTATCTAAATTTGCGTATTGTAATGTTGTGCTTCTACTGAACTTACTTTATTTTTTTAATTGAGCTTTATCACTATTCTCGATGACATAAACGTATTTTGCACATCACATGTTTATTAAACTCACTATTTTTTTTTTCTTTAATTTTGCAGATATTGTGGTAGAGTTAACTTGGAGGAATAATAGACAAGTGTTGGGGATAACTTGAAAGAAATAATGGACAAGTGGCGCAGAATAAACTTTATTTTTTATTACATGCAAAATAAATTTCATTTTTTATAAATTTCCTTTATTTTTATTGACAATGTAGAATAGTCGACTATATTTATCAATTTTAAGACAATGTTTGCCTTTATTTTTCTTCCTAAATTACTTGTGTACATAATTTATTATTTTTATTTCAATAATGTTCAAATTTGTTGGAGATATAATTAATTGAGTTTGTTATTTATTTTATATATATAATTATTATTTGTGATTTAAATGCAGGTAATATAAGAATTATGTGGTTTAATAAGTCATTAAAAAATTAACTTTTATGACGATTAATGATCGTCACAAAAACATAATAAAATAAAATATTTAAAAAATCCTTTTGTGACGACATAAATCTTGTCGTAATAAGATAATTATCTTTTGTGACAATAATTATGTCGTCGCAATATGTTTTAATTTTTTTTAAAAAAACAAATAGTGACAATACTTGCATTGTCACTAATAATTTATGTCGTCACAATATGCATATTATTTGTGACGAATTTAGATGGACCAATGAACTTTTAGTGATGACTAAAGTGAAGAATTTGTGACAATACATACGTCACAAAAAGTATAGTCGTCACTATAAGAAATACCTTTTAGTGACGATTTTAGATGGACCAATTGATTTTTTGTGACAAAAAAAGCGAAGTATTTGTGACAAAATATGTGTCACAAATTGTCTACTTTTAGTGATGTTTCTTATATCGTCACTAAAAGGAATACCTTTTAGTGACGATGTGGTAGCGTCGTCACCAATACCCTTTTATGACCAGTCTACAGTGACACCTCGGTGACGCTCCATAAATCGTTACTAAAGGCCTTTAGTGACGATAAAATTGAGTTTTAGTGACAATTGTGCACGTCACTAAATGTCCGATTTCTTGTAGTGTGCTAAGAACTACCTGTGGCAAGCACTCCTGTCAACAGATGGTAAAAGCTGACAGTTCCTTATGGATCATATATAAATTTCATGTTTATTATGAATATTCAAATCTGTCTAGTTAAGTTATTTGTGAGAACTAATACATCAGATATAAATCAAGCATCCCTCTTCATTCCAGTTGATAATTAGTTACTCATAATGATTGAAAGAAAATTCAATTAAAATTCAAAGCATAAGTTAAACTAAAAAAAATGAAATTAACTTCAAGCAACTTAAATTAGATTAAACTGAATACTTGTTACAAATTAAAACGAAACAATATCACAGTTACAAGATTAAATTATCACTAAAACATGAACTAAACTATCTAAGTTAAGGAGAAGGAAAGAAAGAAAACCTTTTCTCTATTCTATTCTTAGGGAAAGAAAATTACATCCATATGATAAGAGCAAAATTTACTTAAATACAAAGGCTAAGAAAATACAATTTTGCCCTTCAAAAAGTCAAAAACTTGAGATATTTTGGCTAAGGCGGCGCCCATTACCGATAATTAAGAATACAATTATCGGTAATGGCTCTTCTGACTAGGCTTTACGAACAGCAATTATCGATAATTTGGAATACCATTATCGATAATTGTCTTCTGCAGTAAACTGGAACACCAAAAAATTCAAATCATTATCGATAATTGCATAAGAAGATATCGATAATGGTCTTGAACTGGAACAGAGATGGAATTGAAATCACATGATTATCGATAATGAAAGATAGACCCTATCGATAATGGCTTCACACGGTAAAACACTGGAATGCAGCACCATTTGAATTACCAATAATGAGATTATGCCTATCGATAAATGCTGCAAACTGAGAAATTCAAGGCTGCATCAATGATACAATTATCGATAATGGAAATGATCCTATCGATAACTTTCTTCTTCTGGAAAGGGCATAGCTGACTTAATGGCATAATTATCGATAATGCATCATGCAGTTATCGATAATGCTTGAATGCTGGAAATGGAGGCTGGCATCTTTTGAATCAATTATCGATAATTACTGATGTAATTATCGATAAGGTCTATTGGCAGGGCTAAAACTCGATCTTTGCTGCATCTGATTGAGGGAACTACCGATAATTATATATGTAATTATCGATAGTTAAGCTTTTCTGGCAATTTTGACTTGACAAATGAGTCTCAACTTGCTTCAAAACTTTCCTTGCATTCCTTAAGCTCTTTGTAACTCAATAAAAATGCATTTATCCTGCAAGGTCAAAAACAATGGCTTCAATTTAAATCACTTATATTACACTACCTATGTGCACTTTTACTTACCAAAATGAACTGTATTAACGCACAATAAACTGCATGATTGCATAACAATCAATTACTCTATACAAGGATGTTTGGTTATGCTAGCACTAGTAACCAAACACTCCTTAAAGAGGAGAAAGTTTATAAATAAGAAGAGAGGGAACCCTAAATAATAAGCATCACTTTCTAGGGCACACTCTCTCTCTAGCCGTCTCTCTCTCCTCTCTCCCTCTCCAAGCTAGTTTTTCACAAGGTGTTGTGGAGGACTAGAAGGTTCAAGGAGTCTTGCACTTGTGTGGATACTTTTGGAGGTTTCATCGTTTTGAAACTCGAAGGAAAGCTACTTCTCAAGGATTTACAAGTAAGTATATTTATTGTTTTTAAATATATGTTCTTGTATTATTTAATACATAACCCTATGCTTGAATCAATTCTTGAAGGTTGTGTATATGGATTGTTTTTATAAATGAAAATTTTTGTTCCGTTGCGAATCCATGTTTTGACACAACCTTTCAGTGGTATCAGAGCCTAATCAAGCATGGTCATGTATTTGATGATGGCAATCAATGGCAAAATTAATTAAAATCAAGTTTAAATGGTTTTAGAAACCACTATGAAGTTTTCGGCCATAGAGGCTTGCCTCCTTGTATTATTGTTTTGTTTCTTGTTTTGTGTTTATGTGATAAATGGCAACTAGGGTTTATGTGAAACCCTAGATGAGCACGGCATTAAGGGGCTGCCTCTAGAGGATTTCGGCCAAATGGGAATTAACCCCTTTGGGTGATTTGAGTTTAGGTTTTAATGAAAAACCCTAAAAAGTTTTTAGGTTATCTTATTCTCTCTCTCTCTCAAATTCGGACGTAGTGGGGGTTTTTGGTTTTGAGTTTTGATTGTTGGGGTTTATTCTCCATGGTGGATTAAAGCTTGAAGCATGATCAAAATCCTCTAAAAGGTATGTGGTCTCTCTCTCCTCTCTCTTCTCAATTTCGGCCTTCATGGGTTTAGAACCCTAACAAGGTTCTTTATTCTTTTGTTTTATGATTTGGGTTATGGTAACCCTATAATCATCAAACATGGATGAATCTTGAAGTTTTAAAAACCCTAGGCATGATTAGATCATGTTCTTGTTTTTGAAAAATATGAACTTAAGTTTTGTTTTTGTGAAAAACATGCTTTTGATGGCATTTAGGGGTTCACGGCCATGGGTTCACACCCAATGAGGGTTTCGGCCATGAGGGTTTTCCCCTCTTTGGAAGTTGGCTAATAGGGTTTAGAAACCCTAGAATGATAATTGCATGATCTTGATTTATTTTAAAAGTTGTTTTAATTGATTCTTGATGATTGCAATTATTTGATTTAAAATTGTTTAAATTGATCTATTAATGAAGCTTGTTAAAAGGTTTAACAATGGCCATTTAGGGTTCTTCAAAAACCCTAATTGGATTGATGGTGATGGCTGCAAATTGGTTTGGGTAACCCTAAATCATAATAGGGAACATCCTATTTTGAAAATAGTAACTCTATTTGTCAAACAAGGAAATCTCAAGTTTCCTATTTTGAAAATTTTCAAGTTTAGGAAAGTTTCTTGATTGGTTTTTGATTCTTTCTTAATTTGAATAATTTGATATCTAGGAAAAGATGGCAACATAATTTTGTGTTTATGGAAACCCTAAACTAGGATTGGGTAAGGTTAAACCCTAACCCTAACCCTAACCCTAACCCTAATTCTCTCTCTCTCTCCTACTACCTCACGGCCACAAGGGTTTGGAACCCCAATGGCCTTGTTTTAATTTTTTATTTTGTGAACCTAATGTTCTTCATACTTTTTGTAAATGGTTTATGATGTTTTCAAAATAATTTTATTACTTTTGAAAATTAAAAATGAAGAACAAAGTAGGTTTGATAAAATTTGTTTTATAAAACACTTTTGGTGTTCTTGAGAGATTGAATAGTTCATGCGATGAATTGAGGTTTATATTTTGTTAAAAACATTTAGGGATGTTTCCTAATAATGTATAAATGTGTTAAAATCGTTTTGACATGTTTTTACATTGAAGGAATTAATTTTAAAATGGTTTTAAGATTATTTCTGGGTTGCTGTTTTTCTGGACAGCAACCACATAGCTTTTGTAAAATCTAAGAAAAATACTTTCTGGGATTTTTGAAGCTTACCACCTATCGACTTCATTAATATTAGGTCTTAACAAAGTCTAGGAAGATTTCCCATGATTTTTAATGACCTAGAATAGCCACACTAGAGTTTTTGTGATTAAGAGTCAAATATGGAAAATCTGACTCTCTATCGTAAAATGCCTCTAATTGATACCAAACGTTGGAATCATGTTTCGAGACCCCTGCCATTGGAAAGAGGATTGAAAAACTTAGTGAAATGAAGTGTTTCCATGACTTAGTTCACTCTAGGTTAAGCCCAATAAAGTCATTTGTGAGGAATTTTCAGAATCTGCCATGGTTTGGAATTCATGTCACAAATCGCTTTAAAGTGATACCCAACGTTAGAATTGCTTAATGACACCTATGCCACTTGAAAGAGGACTGAAAATCCTTGTGAAATAGAGTATTCTCATATTTTAAAAGGTTGTTTTAATATAGGAAAGATTGGTCCCAAAACAGTAGTTGAATTCTGAAATTTCTGTTGAAAAATGGAAATTGTTTCTTTCTTTGAATTTTTATTTTGAGTTATTATTTATTCCACCTTTGTAGGTTAATAGTGATTAATCTACTGAGCTTATTAAAATGTTAATAGCATGGTAGGAATTGTGAGAATAATTTCTCAAATTAAATTCTTTATATTTGAAACCCTAATTGTGTCTTTTAGGAGTTTTATTTATATTAAAGAAAGGAACTTATTTTAATCATATGGGATATGATTGTATTCTTTTAATACGATTAAAAGGACTTGATTGTTATTATAGGATAATAATAATAATGAGATTATTATTGTTATAGGATAATAATAAGAACATGACTTTAATTAATTATATGCCATTTGCCATCATTGCCTTTGCTTTTTGTAGCTTTTGTTATTTGTGCAATGTGATTGTATAATTGTTAATGGATGATTATGGACTTAAAAACAATTAAAATGAGTTGTGATTGGCCGCATGTGATGTGATATGTTTATTTGAATGGGTTATGTTTAAATTTATTTAAATTTGGTGATGTAATTAATTGGGGCTTGCATGCCTCTTTTCCTCTCTCTACATCTGTAATCCCCTTCTCCTTAATCCCTTTCTTTTTATTAAATTGTAATTCAAAGAAGCTTATGGTGGGCTCAAGGAACTTGGTGGAATCATGTACGAGAGGAAAGCAAGGACTTTAGAAGGACTTGGCATGGACATCGAGATCTTATAGGAAGATTTTTTGTCACTATGTAATAGTTGCATAGATTTAATTACGATCACCCAACCCTCCTTTGAACATAGGGTTCATATTTTATGGCTCAAAGTATGAACCCACCCTTAAAAGTCCATAATCTATCCTAGGCCCATTTATATATGTGATGTATGCTAGTTAGGGCCTTGACCTGATTTATTATATGTTCAAGATGAATCCACCCTAGTCTCTAGGAGGACAGTGGGAGGATAATTTAGAACTAATAATAAAAATGGGTCTAAACTTCTTTATTTATATATGATGATATATATTTGTGATGCATGTGATGTATGGATGGTTATAAAAATGAGACCTTTTTAAACAAAACCCCCATTTACATAAAATTAAGTTGTAAGGAAGAGGCCTTGGGCTTTATCCTAGCCCCCTACCATTACAAGAAAGGTGAATCTTTATGATGGATGTGTTTGGCTGCAGATATGTGGGAACACATTCATTATGAAGGTTCAAACCGGCTTGTTACATATTCGATATCATGAAGTGCGATAATGGGGCTTACCAAGAAACTATTATGTGAGGGATGCCACATTCAATTGACCATACTCATGTGAATGGTAGGTGTAACTTGACTAAAATGTACTATCCAAGAAACTATTATGTGAGGATACTACGATTTTAGAGGCTAAAGAATGATTGGAATTTGCTTAGGTGAAGCATTAGGATAAACAGTTATCCACTCATTAAGGGTTAGTATCCAAGAAACTAACATGTGAGGTTACTAATTCTTAATGGGACCCCAATCCCTGCTATGGAAATTCAATCTTTTGAAATTCACAAGTCTCATCATAGGGTGTATGGGATTTGAACAAAATAGTGGGAGGTAACATAGAAATTAAAGACCAAAAGTTTTTATGTTTTATTAATATGAAATTTATATTATTTTCTGTTGTAGATGGCACCTCTAAATCCTCTCTCTCGTATTCTTGATTACAACCGTTTGACTGGTGTGAATTCTCTAGAATGGTTAAATAATTTTAAGATTATCTTAACCGCCGCAGATAAAATCAAACATGCCCCAATGATTTGTCAGAAAGGGCTATTAAGGAGGATATGAAGGATGATGTGCACTTTGACAGTACACGATCGATCCTATCATTTCTTAAGGATATGTATAGCTCACAAGATGGGATTGCAAGAAGCATTACTATAGGTGAACTTTACTCCTGTAAAATGGTAGAAGGGTCATCCGTTCATGAGCATTGCCTCAAGATGATCCAGAATATCAACTCCTTAAACAATCTAGGTGTTACTATAACATCTGAGATGGGTATTGACATACTGCTTCATTCCCTACCTGGTAGTTACAAACCATTCATCATTGATTTTCACATGTCTGATGTGAATTCAAACTTGTCTTTGACTGATTTGATGAACAAGTTAGTAACTGCTGATGATTCCTTTAAAAGGGGATCAGAAGGGAAAGTAATGGCTATTGATGGAGTTTCAACTTCCAATACCAAGCCTAAGGGCAAGGGAAAGAAGAAGAAATTCAATGATAAGCCAAAAGGAAGCATGAAAAGGAAATATAAAGGAAAAGGTTTCCACTGTGGCAAGATTCATTTCTGAAAGAGGAATTGCAAGGAGTACCTCGCCTCTTTGAAGAATGGTTCTTCTAGTGGTACGTCTTGTTATTTATTCATTTACTAATTACGAATTAGTATTCTGCTTATGGTATACGATACCTAATTGTGTTTTATTGTACAATGTGATTGTATGTAGGAGACAAAGGGAAGCAGAAGGTCGAGTGAACATCGAACTAGCTCTGTTTGGAAAGGATCAAAGTGTTGGTGCCTTTGATATTGAAGCTTGATTCTTGACTTATTTATTTAAGAATTTTAAGAACTCTTTTATTATTGCCAGATGTAATAATTACTTCTTTTGAAGTTTTATTTAGTTTTGAATATTATGTTTTGAAACAGTTTATCTTTAATATTGGATATTTTGGATCTTTTCTGGCAATTATCTTGAAGTTCTTAATTCTTTATGAATGCTATGAATAAATGCACTTAATAGTGTATATGGAGATTAAAGGGATAATACATGAGATGTATGAACCCTAACTTTTTAGTTTGATTATATTTCATGTGTAATAGATATTTGAAACGTTCAAATGATTAATATGAAGTAAAACTGAAAGATAAATATTAAGAATATTTGGATGAATCTCAAATCACTATAAGACCTTAAAAATGTCAAACGATAGAGTTTAAAGATTATTTGATAATATGGGATATTTCAAATAAACTTTAAAAGGTGAGTTTTCTCAAATAAAGAGTTATTAGAAAACATTATTTCCACATTAGTTGAAAAACTAAACCTTTATAAAACATCAAAGGGAATTTTATGTAATTAAAGGGTTTAATACATAAAATATCTTGTTTTTAAAACGGACTAGTGGGAGTAGGAAAGTCATCAATTATTTTCTTTATAAGTACATACTTTAAATACTAACGTAGTATTAAGAATTCCATAATCGTTATAGGAATTCAAATCTCTTCAAAAATGGTTTTTGAAAGGATTTTTATGTGAGCAAAATATTTGAGAAATATCAGACTCATGTAATTATAAAGTATGTACTCACATCAATATCACAAAAATGCTGCAAACAGTTGTTAGCAGAAATTGATAATTGATTCAGAATAGTGATTCAGAATAGAAACAAGTATATTCTTAAACGGGAAGGGAGTTTAAGAATGAGATACTTGCATATAAAGAAATTGTATGGTTAGCCATTTACAGATTGCCTAAAAGAATGTCTAGTATACATTGTTTTCTTTTGAAAGCATAGGTCTCATTTACTAGGACATCAGAGTTGGCAGCGAATTTTAGTTTTAAATACTATTATTGAAAATAATAATATGCAAAAGGGTTTTGCATGAATCTACTTTGCCTTAACACCTGTGTGTGTTAAAAGCCTTGTCTTAAGAAGACTAGTATACGATACTATGGTGATTGGCTTTAGTGCAAGTGGGAGATTGTTAGAAGTATGCCCTAAATGTTAGAGATGTGCCCTAAAACCAATTGTTCTTTTGAGTTTAGGGTTTTATATTTCATTATAATATCTTGTATGGATCTTTATTCATTTATGATATGGCTATTTTTATCATGCAAATTTGTGTTTAATTACTGTTCATGATAAAGTCCTTGGATAGTATGATAGAAAGTTATATCTCAAGTGTTGAGATAGAGAGACTGAAAGGAATCGATCGAAATACATGGAATCGCAGCGGAAGAGAAAACAAAACTTTTTAAAGAATAGTATTCCATCATCGAAAGATTCTAAACAAGAATCGAACAAGCATTGGGATATGAGATATACAAACAAGCATATAAAAACATAAATTAATCTTACTTGATTCGCCTTTCGTTTTGCAATCCTCGACCTCGAACTTCAACGCAATGAAGTCTCCAACGGTATCCACACAAAGGTAAGATTCCCTAAACCCTTCTAGTGTTTCACAACGCTTGTGAGCAAGCTAGAATGGAGAGGGAGAGGAGAGTGAAATTTCGGCCAAGAGGGTTGCTTAACCCTAGAATGAGTGAAGCACTCATATTTATAAACATTCTCCTCTTTAAGGGACGTTTGGTTACTAGTGCTAGCATGACCAAATATCCTTGAATAGAATAATCCTATTCTTGGTTAATTTTGACCTTTAATTAATTAACTTTTAATTAATCAAAATCAAACTTAACTTAAAGATAGGATTCCCCTCTCTCAAGTTTAAGGAACTCTCTTACCCTCTAGTGTGTGTGACCCATTGGGTTCACCCCAACCTAGCAGTGACTAGGGACATCTCCATGTCGCCTAAAATAGAAACTTTCTATTTAAAGGTTTAATTGAAACTATTCCAATTATGCCCTCATTGATAACACTTATCAATAGGCTTTCACTGGTCATGAGTGACGTCTAGCAATGTGTCATGACATGCCCTAGGTTTGGGTGAATAGTAGAACTATATGAACCCTTCTTGTTACTTAATCCTTCATCCCCTAATGTCATAGTTAAGATATTTAGGGTATGGATACAAGTCAAAACCCTATCTTAACTTTCTTGTCATATGTTCTTCAAATTATAATCTCAATAAGATGAACCTTATGAAACTCTTTCATATTTCATCTATTACTCTGGCCAGAGATTCACATTGAGAGTTATATTTAAGAACTGACCCTGACATTCTCTCTCATAACATTGAGAGTGATGATTCCTTATTGACCACTCATATACCTTCATGCAAGACCTATTAGAGCCAATGAGTGCTGACTACAACCTTAAGATCAAGGCTGTATAAAACACTATCAAACCCTAATAACTCAGGCACAAGACATCCATGGTGTCTCAGGTCTTAGGATTACCAAATGGACGTAACATAAGAATATTCCTTTAACTTAATATCCATAGGAATATTCTAGTAGATCAAGTTCAGTGTACATATTCTCTAATATGCACCCACAGATTAACCTAAGTGTCTCTACACTGATAGGAAAGACTACCTATCCCCCATTGGAGTTAGTTTAAATCTGTGCTACTCTTGCCGGTTTAATAAATGTCCTCTTTAATAAACCTATGAGCAGGAACACTTTAAGAATAAATGTATATGAGAAATATGAGTCTTCATATCTCAACAAACTTGAGATACACATTTCTCTTATCATTTATTCATGGACATTATCGTATATATATTTAAACATACAAACGATAAGCAGTACCTTCTTATCCTAATATGAAATAGATATGCACTTTAGGATTGGTTTTAGGGCATACCTCTAACAATCTCCCACTTGCACTAAAGCCAATCACCATAGTATCTTATACTAGTCTTCGAAAGACAAGGCTTTATAACTCCTATAGATGTTATGGCAATGGAGATCCTATGCAAACAAACTTTGCATCTTTATTATTTTCAATAATAGTAATTAAACTATAATTCTGCTGCCAACTCTGATGTCTAGTAAATGAGACCTATGTTCTTGGTAGAGAACAGTATGTACTAGGCATTCTTTTAGGCAACTTGTAAATGGCATCCTTTTAGATTCCTTTGTTCATGTAAGTATTACAATCTTAACTTACTTAAGAATATACTTACTTTTATTCAGGATCATTATTCTGAATAATTCCAATATCTGCCAACAACTTTTGTAGCATTAATGATATTAAGTACATAATCTTTTATGAGATTCCATATTTCTCAAATATTGAACTCATATTTAATCCCTCATAAAATCAACATTTTTGAGAGATTAGAATTCCTATAACTTTTATGGAATTCATGATACTACACTTAGTATTTAAATTATGTACTTATTTAAAGAAAGCTAATAATGAATGATGACTTTATTGCTCCCACTAGTCCTTCATGAAACAATGTATTTATTTATTAAACTCTTTAATAATATAAATTCCCTTATTATGTTTCATAAAGGAATGATTCTTAACCATTTATGGAAACATTGCTTTCTAATAACTCTTTATTAAAGAAAGCATAACTTTCAAGGTTTATTTGAAATATCTCATATTTAAAATAAATCTTTAAACTATAACGTTTAACATATTTAAGGTCCTCTTTATATAAATGATTCATTTAAAATATTCTCAATATTTTCCTTTTAGCTTTACTTCAAATGAATAATTTGAACTCTTCAAATATTCATAGTTTTTGAATCCTTTGAACACTTTCAAATATTCAAAATAGATATGAAGTATTTTAAACTAAATGTTAGGTTTATACATCTCATGTATTATCCTTTTAATCTCTTTATAAATAAGATGATTAGATTATATTAATTAATGAATTCAAAGTGTCTTGATTCATTTATTAATATAACCCTTTATGGTTGAATCATATATATATTAATGGCATTCATGAAGAATTTAGAACTTTAAAATTAATTGCCAGAAATTATCTAAATAATCAATATTATAAATAAACTGTTTCAAATAATCGAAATATTCAAAACTGAATAGGAAACTTCTAAAGAAGTATTTATTACAAACTGGCAATAATTAAAAGTTCATAAAATTCTAAATAAACTAGTCAAGAATTGAGCTATAGTGTTGAAGGCAGCAACTCTTGATCCTTTATTAAACACTGAGAGCTGAATGTCTACTCGACCTTTTGCTTCCCCTTGTCTCCTACATACAATCGCATTGTACAAGAAAAAACATAGTTAGGTATCTCATACCATAAAGCAAAATAATACTAATTCTCAATTAGTAAATCAAATACAAGACGTACCATCAGAAGAACCATTCTTCAACGAAGCCAGGTATTCCTTGCAATTTCTTTTCCAGTGACCTGTCTTGCCGCAGTGGAAACACTTTCCTTTAGAATTCTTCTTCTTCACTCCTCCTTTTGGCTTAAAATTAGACTTCTTCTTCTTACCCTTGCCCTTGGGCTTGGTTTTAGAAGTCGATGCCCCATCTATAGCCAAAACATTACCTTTGGAATCCTTTTTCAAGGTTTCCTCAGCAGTAGTCAACATATTCATCAAGTCGGTTAAAGAAACTTTATCATTCACATCAGTCATGTGAAAATTCATGATGAATTATTTGAAGGTTGAAGGAAGTGAATGAAGTAGAATGTCTGTACTCATCTCTGAATTGATCTCGACACCTAGATCATGAAGAGCGTGGATGTTCCGGATCATCTTGAGACAATGCTCATTCACCGATGTCCCTTCCACCATCTTAGCAGAGAAAAGATCACCCACAGCATTGTACCTTACAATTCTGTTTTGTGATTCATACAACTCTTTAAGATTCTTGAGGATCGCATATGCACTGTCAATGACCTCATGTTGCCTTTGGAGCTCATTGGTCATCGATGCCATCATGTAGCACCTGACTTGCACATCATCCTCAAGCCACTTATTATAAGTGTCTCGCTCTTCTTCAGATGCCCCCTCAGGTAAAGCATTGGGGCGTGGAGATTTGATAACATATTCAATTTTATCAGCAGCCAAGATTATTTTCAGGTTCCTAACCCAGTCATTGAAATTGGGACCAGTCAAACGGTTGTCATCAAGGATTCTAGATAAGGGGTTTAGTGGAGCCATCTACAACAGAAAATAATAACAGTAAATTTCATATTAAAACATAAATACCTATTGGTTTCTAAGTCTTATGTTACCTCCCACTATTTTATTCAAATCTCATGCTCCCTTAGATGAGACTCGGGAATTTCATCATCTGAATTTTCCATAGCAGGGATTGGGGTCCCATTAAAAATTAGTAGCCTCACATAATAGGTTCTTGGATACTAACCCTTAATGAGTGGATAACTCTTATCCTAATGCTTCTAAAGCAAATTCCAATCATCCTTTAGCCTCTAAATTGTAGTATCCTCACATAATAGGTTCTTGGATAGTACTCTTTAGTTAAGTCACACCCATCATTCGCATAAGTATGGTCAATTGAATGTTGTACCCCTCACATAGCAGGTTCTTGGGATACACCGTTATCGCACCTTATGATATCCAATATTAAAACAAGACAGTATGAACCCTCAGGATGAACATGTTCCCGCATATCTGCAGCCAAACACATCCACCTTAAGAATCCACCTATCATGTAATGATGGGAGGCTAGGATAAAGCCCAAGGCTTCTTCCTTACAACTTAATTTTGAATTAAAAGGGGTTTTGAAAAAGGAGGTCTCATTTAAAATAAACATACATCACATGCATCACATATATATCAAACATACATATAATGTTTAGACCAAGCTTTATTATTAGTTCTCGATTATCCTCCCACTGTCCTCCTAGAGGCTATGGTGGATTCATCTTGAACATATAATAAATTAGGTCAAGGCCCCTTACCAAGCATACATCTCATATATTAATGGGCCTTGGAATAATTATGGACTTTAGGGTGGGTTCATTCTCTGAGCCAAAAAGATGAACCCTAGGTCTATAATGAGGGTTAGGTGATCGTAATTAAAACTATGTAACTATTACATCAAGACTAAAAGATTTGAATTCCTCGCCAAGTCCTTCTCAAGTACTTGCCTTTTCCTCTCGTACAAAACTCCACCATGCACCTCAAGTCCACCATGCTCCACCAAGTATCCAATATTACATTTAAAATAAAAGAAAGAAGGGGATTAAGGAGATAGGGGATACATAGGAATTGAGAGGGAAAGAGGCATGCAAGCCCCAAATTAATTACATCACTTAAATTTAAACAATTTTAAATACAACCCTTAAAATAATCCATACACATCCAATGCGGCCAATCACATCTCATTTAATTGGTCTTAAGTCCATAATTATCCATTTATATTTATACAAACACATTGCATAAATAAAAACAACAATAAGAGAAAGGCAATGATGGCAATGGCATTTAATTAATTAAATTCAATATTATTATTATTATTATCTCATAACAATAATAACAATCTTTTAAATCTCATTTAAAATAAAACCATCATATCTCATATGAAAGTAAAAAGTACATTTTCTTAATTAAAACTCCTAATTAACTTAATTAGGGTTTTAAATAAATAGAATTTAATTTGAGAAATTAATTTCATAATTCCTATCATGCATTTAACACTTTAATATGCATTATAGATTAATCAACATTAACCTATAGTGAAGGAATTAATTAAAAACTCAAAATCATAAATTCTTGAAAAGATACAAAACCTAGTTTTTCACAAAACAATGAATTCAGCTACTGTTTTGGGACTAATTTTTCCTATATTAAAACACACTTTTAAAATGTGAGAATACTCTATTTCACAAGGATTTTCAGTCCTCTTTCAAATGGCATAGGTCTCGTTTAGTGATTCCAACGTTTGGTATCACTTTAAGGCATTTTGTGACACTAACTCTAAACTATGGCAGAATCTGGAATTTGTGCACAAATGCATTTATTGGGCATAACCTAAAGTGAACTAAGTCATGGAAACACTTCAATTCACTAGGTTTTTCAGTCCTCTAAACAATGGCAGGGGTCTCGAGACTTGATTCCAACGTTTGGTATCAATTAGAGACATTTTGTGACAGAGAGTCAAATTTTCCAGAATTGACTCTTATTCACAAAAAATCTAGTGTGGCTATTCTAGGCCATTAAAAATCATGGGAACCCTTCCTAGACATTGTTAAGACCTTATATTAATGAAGTCAATAGGTGGCAAGCTTCAAAAATCCCAGAAACTATTTTCTATAGATTTTATTAAAAGCTTCTTGATTGCTGCCCATAAAAACAGCAACACTATTTTAATTTCAAAACGTTTTCAAAATTAAAACTATCAATATACAATCATGCTAAAACGTTTTTAACATGTTTATATATTATCTAGCAACATCCCTAAATGTTTTTAAGCAATTAAAAACAATAATTCATCACATGAATTTCACAATCTCTCATGAACACAAAAAACGTTTTATAAAAACATTTTTCATCAAATCTTCATGTTCTTCATTTTTAATTTTCAAAAACGATAAAATTTATTTTGAAAATATTATAAACACTTTATAAAACATATGAAGAACACAAGATCATGAAAATGTAAAATTAATTAAGGTACACTAGGGTTCCAAACCCATGTGGCCGAAATTCATAGTGAGAGAGAGAGAGTGTGCTAGGGTTAGGGTTAGGGTTAGGGTTAGGAATCCTTACCATAATCTAACCTTTTTAGGGTTTCCATAAACTCCATATATGCTGCAATAATTTCTATATTGTGATTAATTAAAATAAGAAAGAATCAAATCAAATATAAGAAACTTTCCTAAATTAAACAATACACATAATAGAAACTAGGAATATTTAAGTTTGACATTTAGGGATTCCTAAAACAAACTAGGAAATATTCCTATATTAGTTTAGGGTTTCTAAAACCTAAAACTAGCCACCATTGATGATGAATACAAGGATTCAAAGAACCCTAATCCACCATTGTTGAACTCTTTAACAATATTCATCAATATGCAAGTTTAAATAAAATTAAACATCGTTATTTGCAATAATCAAGAATCAATTTTTAACATGTTTAAAAATAATCAAGATACATGCAAATATGTTCTAGGGTTATTAAACCCTAGTAGCCGAAAATCAAGAGGGTGTAAAACCCATGGCCGAAAATCCCTATTAGGGTATCTTAATATCCTAATCACCATTGAAAACCCAATTTTCTTTAAAATCAAGTCATGTTCATAATTTTCTCAAAATCAAGAACCTAATCTATTTGAATCAAGGGTTTCACAAACTCAAGATTCAAACATATTTTATGATTATAGGGTTACCTTAACCCAAATCATAAATAAAACCATTAAAGAAACACATTAGGGTTTATAAACCCTAAGTGGCCGAAATGGAGATAGAGGGAGGAGAGAGAGAGCCGTACCTTTAGTGGGGTTTTGATTATGTTCAAAGCTTCAATCCACCATGGAGAAGAAACCCCAACAATCAAAACATAAACATAATAACTCTAGAGTGGTCCGAAATTTATAGAGAGAGAGAGAAAACCCAAAAACTATTTTTGTTTTTCTACAAACCCTTGCACTTATAATACCAAAGGGGTAAAACCCCATATGGCCGTGACTCTCTAGTGCAGCCCCACCTTGGCCGTGACTTAGCTAGGGTTTCTAAAACCCTAGTTGCCAAATAAACATAAAACAATAACAAAGGAGGCAGCCCCCTCATTTCTGAATTCATGTAAGGTTATTAAACCATCAAAAACTTGATTTTAATTAATTAAACCATTGCCAAACATCATAAATCTCATATCCATGCTTGATTTGGCTCTGATACCACTGAAAGGAATCGATCGAAATACATGGAATCGCAGCGGAAGAGAAA
>JAESVK010058502.1:2044-30694 GCA_017140935.1 Hamamelis virginiana | reverse complement strand
TCGACACCCGTGCTCACTAGTCACAATCGAATTGAGATTAATTGTCACGCGGTTTATAAATTATTAATTCTGATCACTGACGGGGAATAATCTCCCTCGTCGTCTGAGTCGATCATATGGTATAGTACATCACCATTCCTCTCCTTACCGTCCGCAGACTAATGGAGCAGTAGAGGCAGCTAACAAGAATTTAAAGACCATTTTGAAGAAGACCACTGATACGCACAATGATTGGCATGAGAAGTTGCCTCTGGCATTGTGGGGCTATCGCACATCCATTAGGGCGTCAACTGGGTTTACGCCTTACTCGCTAGTGTATGGTATGGAAGCAGTGTTACCAATTGAGTTAGAAATACCTTCACTAAGGGTAGTTATGGAAAGCCAACTAGCAGAAGTCGATTGGATGAGGGATAGATATGAGCAGCTGTCACTAATTGATGAGAAGAGATTGAAGGCCCTATACCATGCTCAAGGTTATCAGAGAAGAATAGCAAGAGCATTCAACAAGAGAGTTAAAAATAGGGGCTTAAAGAAAGGAGATTTGGTACTCAAAGAAATCAGAATGCCGATTCATGATCCGAGAGGAAAGTTCAAGCCAAGTTGGGTGGGACCCTACATCATCAAAGAGATATTATCAGGCGGAGCCGTGCGTCTTATGGACATAGAGGGATTGAATTCTCTCAATCTACCAATTTGGATCAATTGAAAAAGTATCATGTATAAAAAAATAGTAAAAAAAAAAGGCCCGCTAGGTAGAAAACCTGAAAAGGCTGCTTAGGCAAAAATTAGGGCAAGAGCTCGCTAGGTAAAAAACCTGCAAAGGCTGCCTAGGCAAAAAGTAGAGCATTCAAATAAAAAAAAAAAAGAAAAAAATGCTTTTCAATTGATTCCATGAACTACAAGGACCTGATTCTCCAAGTATTCAAAACAAGAAAGTTGAAAGTTTTATGAAGAAAAGAAATATTCAAATGATGGAGATATGTAGGCAGCCCATAAAGTTACCTTGGGTGCGGTCCAATTCTTTAAGGCAAAACAACCCTATGTTTGTTTTCAATTGCGATTATTTGCAGTGATTTATTCAAAACTAAAAAGATAGAATTCTTTTATTCATGAGATGAAGAGAAACCTTTCAAAGGTCTATTACATGCCATATGATTCTAATTCCATTCATTCTAAATAATAAAAAGCATGGGAAATGTGTTTCAAAAGTTCTGTCAACCCCTTTGTTCCTTCCTGGAAATTCCTTCAGAGCCATCATCTCTTCTTCTCTTGTAAAGTACTACTTATAAAGCATTAGGTGGAAGTGACGAAGTGTCCCCTCGCTCTTCAGATGAGAGACTTTCAATAAGTCCTGAAATCCTAGCCTTCATTTCTTGTCCCCGAGTACCCATAGTTTGAGATAACCATTGTTTATAAACCTCATCCAGTTCAAAAGGCCCATGAGAGAAATCAATGTGAGTTGTGCGCAATATGGATGGCCACCTTGACATCAAAGCCTTCACCAATGATGGAGAGATCGCCTTGGAAGTATAAGTATGCTCTGAGAGAGATGGAATCGTTTGTTTATTTCCCATTTGGCGAAGCAGTCGGGTTGCCCAATAGAAAGAAGTGCGCTTCAATCCTACCAAAATCACTGCAGAATAACCTGGAGAACGTAGCAGATAATGACCAGAACAATCCCAATCATGTACATACCACTCGATGTCATTCCAAGAGAGAGTAGACAGAAAAGTCAACCATTCTAGTAAAATACGCTCTCGAGGAAGGGTAATAGCACGGCGATGATAGGAAGCATGGTAAAAAGTACCAGTGGAAGGTGCGATGAATTTGAGCATTTCAATCAACCACATTTGCAATAGAATGGGGCTACCTTCAAAAGGAACCTTGGGGTCGGTGTGAAGTTTGTCTAAGCCATTCAAAGTTTCGGCAAGGACCATGGGCATCATGTTTTGTGATGTAGAAAGGGGTAAAACTAGCTCACACAATTCTAATGGAACTAAGAAAGAGCCAGTACAGAAGAAAAATTGCCCGAGAAGGCATAAAACTAAAGCATGCTGAACAGGCCGTGAAGTAGTGAATTGATTCAAGCCGGGGTGAAGAAAAGAAGTAGCTAGTTTCAGAAGATTAAGGTTGGTACCTTCAATGAATGTAGAAGCATCTCCTTCAGTGATCTCAAGAAGAGAAGCGAGAGTTGTTGTGTACTTACACCGAATCTGTGGGAAGATGAAAGGTCCTTTCAGTGGAATAGACATGATCGCGCAGAATTCCTCCAATAGTAGGCATATTTCTTCGGTGCCGAAGTTGAAAACATGAATTGTGGGATCCCAAAAGTGGCTTGTAGCAATGAGAAACGTTGTTTCTATCTTGATTTGTTGAAGAGAAAAACATGCATTCAAGTTGTAGCGAGCGAACACCTTCTTGTCTTCATTCTTCATTCTCGCCATGAATCTTTTCAAAACTTGGGGGAGAGCCTCCATGATGCTTGAAACTATTGTAGGATGGTTGTAGTGGTTGCTAAGGGTTCCTTTCTATAGGCCTAGGTCAGGTTTGAAGAGAAATTAGAAACTGAAAAGACCAAAAATTGGAAGCTGCTCAAAATAGGCAAAATTAGGAGGGCCAACTCGGTGACCGTCCTAGGCAGGACGGCCAACCGTCCTAGGGTGGACGGCCAACCGTCCTGGCTTGGATGGTCACCAGGATTTGGCCACCCAATTTTGCCGATTTTGCTTGTTTTCGACTTTTTTTCGTGTTTTTGTGCATTCGGGGTCCCGATTTTGATTTTTATTGACTTTGTTGCTATTTACAAGTTTTAAAACATTGGTATTAGTTCAAACATGATCAAAAGTGAGAGAATTAATAGCAGTGAATGAGTTTTAACAGTGCACATACACCATAAAAGTGAGAAAACTTGTTTTGGCACAAATATTTGCAAATTACATATGATTTTCAAAGTGAAACCCCATAAAAGATAGGTCAATGTCTTCGAGAGATCCTCCTTATCCCTCTGCTAGATCCCTCGCCAGCTGAAGAATGACGTGGTGGGTCAGGTGCCTGAAACGGTGTTCACGGTTTGATCAGTTTGTGAAAAGAGAAGGAAGATGAATTTGAGAATGTGATTTGAGGTTACCTATTGACGAGTGAGAGCGGAAGTTCTCAAGCTCATCCTACGAAGGTCACGCCTCATGGCGGTGGTGAGATCGATGTAGTCCTGGTAATACTCTCGAGGGACCTGTTAGAAATGAATGTTGTCGTGTATCTGTGGGCTGCATAAACACGCTTGTGTTATATTCTCATCAAGGGAAATGTTGTTATTTCTAAATGAATTTTGATTCAAATGCAATGCAAGCATGACTATTGATTTACATATCATGAAATGAAGTAAAATTTATGCTTTGAATGAACCAAAATGATCAATACATTTTCGAAAGGTTTTTACAAAAGATGAGTGCATGTTGTATGACACAATTTATTATCAAAGGCATGGTTGGTGTCACCAAAATTCAAAGTGTTTCAATTTTAAAATTGATGGTGTTTTAATCAAATTAAACATCATAGAAAATTTTTGAGATACTTTACTTGACATGAAATGACTTGTAAAGAAGAAAATGGATGATGGTGCCATTTAGGCATTTTATCAAACATATGATATGCATATTTCCAAAATGGAATTTTCAAAGAAGATTGATCATGGCAAATACTTTCTAAAATCCTACAAAAATCATTGAAACATGATTAGGATATGTTTGATTTGAAAAATCAAAGTTTACTTCGTTGAGGCATTTCATCAAACACTTGGTGTGCACCATTGACAAGCTTGTGAAGCTATGAAATGGGGCTCCCATGCTTTTCCCAAGGGTTACAATGATATGAAAATCAACAATCACAACATGCAAACAAGCATTTCTATTCAATCAATTGCATATGAATCAAGAGTTATTGAGGAAATTTAACTTACATTGTCTTTGGAGTGAATATATGAAAGATGTGTTCTAGGCTCCAAAAGTAGAGATGGTGGATGAGAGTCTCCATATGAGGGTGCCTTGTATCTCGCCTTGACTTCCAAGAATGGATACTTCAAGTAAGGCGGAGGAGATTGATTTCTATCCATTTTTGAAGAGAATGGAGTATGTGGGAAATAGAGAGGTTCACACCAAAATGAAAACAAGTTGAAGAACTTGAGAAGATGAAGATGATTTTGTGTTGGCAAGAGTGCAAACCAAAGATTTTGTTGAGTATGTATGGATTGAGGATCAAGAGTGAGAGAGTTTTGGAGCAAAATGGGTTTAGAATTGCTTAGAATGAGCACAAGAGTGCACATGGGCATGAGAGGCTTAAAAAGAACAAAAAAATTCGGGTCACACATGGTGACCGTCCTAGCTAGGACGGCCAACCGTCCAGCCTAGGACGGCCACCAGTGTGCCCTAATTTGATTTTCTCAAATTTTGTTTTTTCGATCGATTTTCTCCAAAATTAGTTCATGTTTTGTATGAAAATTACCACTTTAATGATGATTTTGAATGATGATTTTGAAATGATGATTTTGAAAATATTATATATGGGAGAAGTACCATATAATTGAGGTTGTGTTCATGTGGGAGATGTACCATATGAACAATGAGTTTGAAGTTATTTTATGTGAGACATAAAATAAGGATTTGAATTGTCTTATGTGATTATTTTATGTGAAACATAAAATGATGAGGTGAGATTATTTTATGTGAGACATAAAATAATGCTTTATATGGGAGATGTACCATATAATTGATGATATGTTCACATGGAAGATGTACCATGTGAACGATGAACTTGAGTTATTTTATGTGAAGCATGAAATAACATTTTGAAATTGTTTGAAATTATTTTATGTGAAACATAAAATGATGAAGTGAGATTATTTATGTGAGACATAAAATAATGCTTTATATGGGAGATGTACCATATAATTGATGATATGTTCACATGAGAGATGTACCATGTAAACGATGAACTTGAGTTATTTTATGTGAAGCATGAAATAACATTTTGAATGATTTGAGATTATTTTATGTGAAACATAAAATAGTGGCTTATATGGGAGATGTACCATATAATTGATGATATGTTCACATGGGAGATGTACCATGTGAATGATGAACTTGAGTTATTTTATGTGAAGCATGAAATAACATTTTGAACGATTTGAGATTATTTTATGTGAGACATAAAATGATGCTTTATATGGGAGATGTACCATATAATTGATGATATGTTCACATGGGAGATGTACCATGTGAACGATGAATTTGAGTTATTTTATGTGAAGCATGAAATAACATTTTAAATGATTTGTGATTATTTTATGTGAAACATAAAATGATGAGGTGTGATTATTTTATGTGAAACATAAAATAGTAGCTTATATGGGAGATGTACTATATAATTGACGATATGTTCATATGGGAGATGTACCATATGAACAATGAGTTTGAATTTTTTTATGTGAAGCATAAAATAATGGTTTGAAAATGTTTATATAGGAGAAGTACTATATGAATAATAATTCTTATGGGAGATGTATTTAGGAATAATGAGTCTGGACTATTTTATGTGAGAGAAGTATCACATAAGATGATAATTTGTATGTATTTATGTGAGAGAAGTATCACATAAGATGATAACTTGTATTTGTTTATGTGAGAGAAGTATCACATAAAATGATGATTTGTGTATGCTTATGTGAGTGAGATATCACATAAATGTTTGTTTTGTGGTTTGTTAGTGTGATTGATTTTGAAATAATTGGAAGTGTGACTTCCAAGAATTATTTTCATTCTGGATTTGTTCAGGAAATAGATTCCAATGTTTGTGAGAAGTTGGTTTGATCATCCCTCTTTTTGTTGTGGCAAAAATGGGATGCCATTTTGTTTCATTGGTATTACATGGCGAAGCCATGAAACACCAACGAGGGGCTTCTGTGGACACCCCATTTTTACCAATTATTTCTACTATGTGTTCATGCAAATGATTAACTAGAATATCTGATCATTTGGTGAGGAATTGGCCTTGTAAAGACCAAATTGCCCAAATTACCCTTTTCTGAGGAAAAGAACAATTCATTATTTCATGTGTACATTTGGATTGGAATCAACCCATTTGTATTGCATTTAACTTTTGAGGTGTCTTAGAACATCCTTATAAATTTTCATAGCATTCTGATGAGAGCTCGATAGGTAATTAGGGTTTTTGCGACTTGAATGGCATTTTCGTCCTTCTTCTCGTATAATTTCCGAATGACCTCCGAATTCGAAACGAATTGTTTCATGAGGTTTATATGGATGTGAGGAGTGTATTTGGAGTGCCAATTGAACCTTTGAATGGTTGGGATAGATTCTCCCAAAATCGATCCCACGGGTAAGGATGAGCTGAATTAGGGTTTTGTTCAAATCGGCCGTGAATTGGTCATTTTCACCAAAATGAAAGATTTTCAAAACATGTTGTCAAGTACCAATTTCATATTAAAACCATGTTTTTAGAAGTGGTGCAAGCATAATTGATCAATTTTACAAAACAAAGAATGGTCATATGACCAATTTTGGCACAACCGAGTCAATTGGCTAGCTTTTTGCTAAAACCCTTGACCATTGTCAAGTATTTTTAACCCAAAAACATTCTAAAAATGTGGAGGATCAAAACACGGTCGTTTTGAGCCCTGAACCATCGAATTTGGATCAGATTTGACCAAAATATGGCCAAAATATGCAAACCCTAGAATTTGGGGAACAAATTTGGGAAGTCACTACGGTGACCGTCCTAGCTAGGACGGCCAACCGTCCAGCCCAGGACGGCCAGCCGTCCAGGCTAGGATGGTCACCAGCATGGTCGAGCCAATTTTGCCATTTTGGAAAATTTCACCTATTTTGGCCGATTTGATTTGATTTTTTGGGAGGATTTCGAACTTGGTTCAGCTTGCAAACCCTATGAGGATTTGTTCTAAACCCTAGGATCATTTTTAGAGGATTAAATCCTAACCATTCAAGGATTTGAACCGTAGCTCTATATATACTGCACTATGGAGTTAGAGAGAGGGAGGAGAGAATTTCAGGATTTTTGGAGAAGGAGGCCACAGATCTGGACCTTCATCTTTACACCATTGAAGGGGCAAGAACTCAAGGCTAGGAGCTTGGAGGAAGGTAGCAAGAGGGAGAAGGGTAAATCCTTAACTTTAGTTTTCGTTTTCATGATTTCTTACATAAGTATATGATGCTATGGTGTAAGTCCTCTTGATTTTCATATGAGATGGATTCTCTTTTCTTTTTCTTTTTGGCTATGAGAATGTTTAACATGATAGGGTTAGTTTCATTGTTATTTCATGTCATATGTATGATTAGGGTTAGCCTTGGTGTTATTTTATGTAAGAATGCATGATTAGGTTTAGTTTTGTTATGATTTTATGTTAGTATGTATGTCTAGGGTTAGTTAACCTTATTGAGATTTTGTGTTTGAATGGATGTTTAAGGTTAATGTAGTTTTATTATGATTGCATGTTAATAAGCATATTAGGGTGTCTTTTATTATGATTAAATGCATGTTAGGGTTAGCTTTATTATTACTTTATGTGATTAAATGTGATTAGGGTTAGCTTAGTTAGGATTTTATGTGAGTATGCATGTTAGGGTTAGCTTTGTTATGATTTTATGTGTAGATGCATGGTTAGAATTAGTTTTATTGATATTTTATGTACGTATGCATGATTAGAAGTAGTTTTATCATTATTTTATGTGAGTATGCATTTTAGGGTTAGTTTCTTGTGATTTTATGTGTGTAAGCATGCTAGGGTCAGTTTTTGTTATGATTTTATGTTTAGGATGAGTCCTTTGTTATTATTTCATGTATGCGAGCATGCCTAGGGTAAGTGTTATATATTCATATTGTTATTTGAATCTCTTAATGTTTGATTGATGGTATTAATGATGATATGAATGTGTTAATATGTATTCTTGACATGTGACGAGTCGTGAGTCATTTTTTTTATGCTTTTTTATGATTATTTGAACACTTGATATCGATTTGATGGATTGAATATATAAATTGTGTACGAGGGAGCGTGCGAAGGTAAGACCCTCCCCTTGTGTTTAAAATAGTTGTTTAAAGCATATTCGTTGTTAGTTTTCTTATGTTTTTTGCATGGTAAATTAGTCAAGCATGTTAGATTGTATGCTAGGGTGTTTATTTGATGTTTTTATGAATTAAAAATGATTTTTTAAGCTACTTTAATTATGTATTCAAATCTGTCCAGATTTGAATATATGTTTTAAAGTGGTTTAATTAATATTTTTAAGCCATATTTTGCATGATTTTATTAGTAGTTTCATAGTATATTCATGTAGAAAGCATGCTAGGACATTTTCACATTTTTATTCTTTGTTTTCATGATTTTTAGAGTAATTAAAGGTTCATATTCAAATCTGTCCGGATTTGTTTATACCCTTAAATCACTTCTAAAAATTATTTTAAGGTCAAATCCAACTTAGAAATATGCTTAGGTTCACATAGATTAATTAGTGTGCATTTAGGAGCATTTTCATGCATTTTTAGAATTGATTACATGCTTATTTGTTTAAATTTTAGCATGCATTGCATTAGTATTTTTAGGACTTTAGAAATACTTTAGGGCTAGTTAGAGACCCTAGGATTAGGAAGGTCACTTGACCTTCCCTAGGAATTTCCTTTGTTGTAAAAGTCACACTCTAATTTGAGTATTTTGATTAATTTGAGAGTAAACCTTCGAGATATTTTATAAAAAGATTTTTGATGTAATGTTTATGAAATAAACATGATTTTATGAGATATTTGATTATTAAATGATTTTCAAAAAAGATTTGAAATGTTTTAAAGATTTTTATCTAGGAATGAGATTCCTACCCATATGATTTGTTTTCTTAAAAATCTTTGAAAAAGATTTTTAATTGGAATTGAATTCTAAAGATAAGAATTATTTGGAATATTTGGATTTTATGAATGTCTTTTAATTTGAAATGATTTCAAGTAGATGATTTTGAAAGAATAAAAACTCTCGAAGTTAGAGTCTTGAATTAGGTTGAAATACCTTTGATGATGTGATCGATTACAATAGGAGAGTCCTAGGGTAGTCGAACTACGTGGACTTTGATACTTGCTAGGTGACACTAGTAAGTTACGTAGGCGCTAATAGGGCTCAAGTCCGCCCTAGGATGCCCGTAGGGTATTCTAGGTTCTTAGGGTTTGGTTGTATTTTTTATTATTATTATTAATATAACTAATATAGATAATGCATTTATATCACTATTTTTTGGTTGATTAGATTATTTAGGATTGTTTGCATTAAGGATTTAAATAGCCCAAATAAATTAGAAGTCCTTTAATTAGGGCGAGGTGGGTGCCTACAAGTGAAAGCTTGGAACCTTCCCACGTCGTAACCTAGCCCCCGGATTCATCTCTGGTTTGTAGACTGTCTTTTCATTGAAAATGGAGTTTGTTTTGTTTTGATTTTAAAAATAAAATATTTTTCATGGTTTCCTTATTCCTTAAAAATACGGTGGCGACTCCTTTGTTTGATTTCTAAACCCCCTAATCACATCGTCCTGTGATGATGTGGACCACACACCTAAAGCCCCGCCACGAGGCTGGTCCACACTCTGGAACCCAGACGTACACCCAATCCATTCCCCAAGAACTACAATGAGAATGAATACTGTCATTTCCATCAGTCCAAAGGCCATACTACCAACCGTTGCTTCCGTCTCCGCCATGAAATCCAAGACCTCATAGACAACAAAACCATTTCTCCATCTTCTCAACCCAATGTCACCCAAAATCCACTTCCTACCCATGCAGTCCCACCACCAGCAAATATCAATGTTATCCATGCCGAACCTTATGTCGACTGTGAGCCTATCCGCCCTGACCCTTCATTTCCTACTTCCATAACTGAAATGTTTCATCGCTGTCAAGCCCATAGGCTCATTACCCCTTATAAGCCAAGACCCAAAAAGTTTTACTGCCAATACCATGCCACCCATAGCCACGACACGGAATCATGTGATACATTGCGAAATATGGTACAAGGGTTCATTGATCAAGGTCTAATTGAAATCCCTCAACCCTTCACTAGCCCAAGGGGGCTTTATCGTTCATGGAGACAGTTTGAGAAAGATACATTCCCGGGTTTTAGTCCGAATGGGCTTCCCAAGCCTTGCAAAGTGGATCAGTCGTCAAAAAATGGTACTAGTCAGTGGGCTCTCAAAGAAAGGTTTGAAGCTAGAGATCCTTGTGTAGATTTGTTGACAGAAAGAAATGGGAGGTTTAGTTTCTACGTTCTCTGCCCTGAAAAGTCTTGTGAAGCTAAGGTGACAAAGAGCGAACCCATTAGGCCTAGGGCTGCAGCCAAGAAAGCCTTCTCCAAGACTGGAATTAGCCAATGGGAGTTACGAAAAAGATATGAGGCCGGAGATCCCGAAGTAGGCCTTTTAGGAGAACCTAGTGGAAAATTCGACTTCTATGTCCTTTACCCTAAGATGGAGAAGCCCACCTTTGAGAAACCCACCTGTGAAGAACCCATTGCTCCTTCTGGTTGGGATGATAACCCTGATACACTTAAAGGAGACGTTCATGTGGGTCAGGTTGAACCCGAAGATTCAAATCTCATTCTTTCCGAGGAAGCCAGCCAAGCTATTCTCAAGAAGCATTTTAAGAATAGGACCCGCACGACCGCCAGGATTATCAATATGAACAAGGAAATTCATTACTTAGCTATCTATCAAAGGCAACCATGGGTCACCCAGTATTTCGGATCAAGTTCGACTTCTGCCGAGTCTACCATAGATGATGGGTCAGAGAATGAGATTGATATCATAGAATGGGAACATTTGATGAATACACCCGAGGAGATAGCAGATATTTGGGCCAGCGATGAGGAAGATGTTAACCATATCACTAGAGGAGGTCGTCATTTCAAGCCCGCCAACTTGGAATCTGACAATCCTTTGGGAGAGTTAGAGAGATCTCAACGCACCGAAGTTCAAGAGGAAGAGGAAGAGATACTGAAATAGCTTAAGCGTACTCAAGCCAATATCACCATCTGGGGACTTTTAATGGCTTCTCAAAAGCACAGGCAGACAGTACTCAGGCTACTCAACCATGTTCAGATTCCCATCGATACTTCACCCGAGAGTTTAGTCAGTCTGGTCAGTCCAGTTCAGCATGGGCAGTCAATATCCTTCACAGAGTCAGACCTTCCGAAGAAAGGACCTCATCATTTGCAAGCTTTGTATGTCACGGTGGATACTATGGGTAAGGGAATTCCTACAGTGTTGATAGATAATGGGTCAGCCTTGAACGTATGTCCTCTCAGCACCGCCACTTCCTTGGGCATCGAACCGTCAGAATTCAAACCGTCAGGACAAACCGTGAGAGCATATGACAACACTCGAAGATAAGTAGTTGGCCTAGTCACTTTATCTCTAGCTATTGGGCCTGTAGAGTTCCAAGTCGATTTCTAAGTACTACACATGTCTGCTTGTTTCAATCTTCTACTTGGTAGGCCTTGGATTCATCCAATTGGGGCTGTGCCTTCTTTCCTCCATCAAAAGGTTAAGTTCTCCTACAAAGGCTCGGTGGTGACGTTGAAGGGAGATTCTGAGATCACTCATACCCATGTACCTATCTGTGAGATCAAGCCATAAATCGAAGAAGTACCATTGACAGGCTTTGAATACATACAGTGTGTAGAAGTTAAATCTGGATGTAAAGAGAAGATGGTGCTAGATTGTAGTCCGTATGGGAATAGGCAAGTAGGCCAGATCATGAAAAATATGGGCTTCTTTCCAGGAATGGGCCTAGGACGTCGTTATCAAGGCTCGCCTGATTCTATCGAGTATCCCTCAGCAATTTATCCATTCGGGTTGGGCTATCAAAGTACCAAAGTTGACAGAAAAGAGATGACACAGAAAAGAAGAGAAAGACAGTTAGCTAAAGAAGACGAACGAGTCCCTAACCTCACTCTGATACCTTACCGACCCACTCTGAATGGGGCTTTTGTCAAAGAAGGGGATGATTTCCCTTATTGTGGGTTCCCCGAACCCATTTACCTCGAAGATAAAAAAGCTAGAGTTTCTGGGTTTGAAATCTTCTTCAACACACCATTACCTCTCTTTCCAACTACCATCACTGCCGAAGAGCGTATAGAGTTTGACTGGGTCGACTATATCGATGAAGTCGTCATAGGGGCTATGTTCAAAGAGATCGCCTGCATCGAAGAGCATGTTCATGAACCCAATCCTATCAGCCTCATTGAAGATACCATCAGTCCGTCGATCAATTGGAGCCTTGAAAATGAGCCTCGAGTTGAAGACTCAGTCGCGGAAGATTCACTACCATCAGATGATAGCTTGTAGGATTTCTATGCTTGTAGAATAGGTCTTTCGTTTTTCCTTCTTTTCAATAAAATCATCCCTCTTATGTTAGGAGGCGAATGATAGCTTAGTTTGTGATTATTCTTCTTTCTTCATAATTAATAAAATATTCTTTTTCTTTATTCTTTGCATTTGCAGCTTATCCCTTCTATCTTCTATGGGTGTATATGGCATGAATATAGATCCTTGAGAGGGTGTTCCCCCTGAGTTTGAACAACGAAGGAAAGTAGAACATGCTCAACCTAATATGGATGAATTAATATCAGTTAATTTAGGATCCAATGAATCGCTTAAGATAATTAACATTGGGGCAACTCTATCACCACAAGAACAAGAAAAATTGGTAGGATTATTGAGAGAGAACATAGAAGTTTTTGCATGGTCGTACAGGGATATGCCAGGAATAGACACCGACATAGTACAACACTTTATCCCTACTAATCCGGAGGTTAAGCCGGTTAAGCAAAAGTTAAGAAGAATGAAGCCGGAGTGGGCACTGAAAATCAAAGATGAAGTAGTGAAACAGATGAATGCAGGATTTCTCCAAGTAGTGGAATACCCCGAGTGGTTAGCTAACATTGTGCCAGTGCCTAAGAAGGATGGGAAAGTTAGAATGTGCGTAGACTTCCGGGATTTGAACAAGGCGTGCCCTAAAGATGATTTTCCGTTGCCACACATAGATATCCTGGTAGATAATACCGCCGGTCATGCACTATTATCCTTTATGGACGGATTCTCAGGTTATAATCAGATAAAGATGGCCCGTTTAGATATGGAGAAAACCTCCTTCATCACTCAATGGGGGACCTTCTGTTATCAAGTTATGCCCTTTGGCCTAAAGAATGCCGGTTCTACCTATCAGAGAATGGCAATCACCTTAATACATGATATGATTCATAAGGAAGTGGAGGTGTATGTGGATGATATGATTGTGAAATCTAAGGATCGAGAAGGCCATTTTGAGTCTCTAAGCAAGTTCCTTCAAAGAATTAGGCAACATAACCTAAGATTGAATCCCCAAAAGTGCGCCTTCGGAGTAACTGCGGGGAAGTTATTGGAATTTATGATCACTCAGAAAGGAATAGAGGTCGACCCGGGAAAGATTAAAGCCATCACGGAGATGCAACCGCCAAAGACAGAAAAAGAGATTCGCGGATTCTTAGGCAAAGTTCAGTTTATCAGTCGATTTATTACACAGCTGACCATGATTTGTGAGCCTATCTTTAAGCTTCTTAAGAAGAATGTGCCCACGAAGTGGAATGACGTGTGCCAAGAGGCCTTTGAAACCATCAAGAGGTATTTGCGCAATCCACCAATATTAGTTCCCCGCGGCAAGGTGAGCCTTTGCTACTTTATTTAGCACTCACTGAAACTGCGATGGGAGCTATGTTAGCTCAGTATCTACCAGAATCTCGAAAGGAGAATGCGGTGTACTATTTGAGTAAGAAGATGACTGACTATGAGGTTAAATATGACGCATTAGAGAAGACATGTGTGGCATTGGTGTGGGTTACCCAAAAGCTCCGCCATTACATGTTGTCTTTTCAAGTGCAACTCATTAGTCGCATGGACCCCCTGAAGTACTTATTGGAGAAGCCAGTGTTATCCTATAGGATAGCCCGTTGGTTATTGCTGTTATCAGAATTCGATATTCAATATGTGGTACAGAAATCAGTAAAAGGGAGAGCGGTGGCAGAGTTTCTAACAGAACATCCAACGTCAGTAGAAAGACCGTCTGAGTACCATTTCCCCGACGAAGAGATTCTAGAAATAAGTAAAGAGCCTTGGAAAGTTTTCTTTGATGGGGCTCATAACAAGAGAGGATGTGGAATAGGCGTGTTGTTAGTCACACCGGAGAATAACTTGATACCATTATCTGTCAAGTTATCCTTCGATGCCACTAATAATATAGCTGAATATGAAGCCTGTATCCTAGCATTGGAAGCTGTCTTGGAGTTAGGTGTGGAAGAGTTGGAAGTATATGGAGATTCTGCCTTGATCATATGTCAGACTAGAGGAGAATGGAAGACTCGGGATAAAAAGTTGTTACCCTACCATGAATACTTAGAGACTTTGGTGAAAGAATTCCGTCGAATCGACTTCTTTTATCTGTCTAGGTTAAAGAATAAGTTTGCGGATGCCTTAGCCACTCTAGCATCCATGGTAGATATCCCTAAAAATCAAGGTGTAACTCCTCTCATTATTGAGTCCCGAGAAGAACTGGCCTACTGTTGTGTTATCCAATAAAGAAAGACGAATGATGGAAAGCCGTGGTACTATGATATCCAACAGTTTGTAGAAAAATGAGAATATCCGAAAAAGGCGTCATCTATGGACAGAAAAACTATAAGAAGGTTAGCCAGTCAGTATATTATGTGTAGGGGGAAGCTGTACCGGAGATCATACGATGGAGTAAGTATGCCCTAAAACCAATCCTAAAGGGTATATTGAGTTTCATATTATCTATATATGGAAGGTATAACTTATCTAATATGTTCTCACATATATGATAAGGTCCATGAATAAATGATAAGAGAAATATGCATCTCAAAGAGTTGAGATAGAGAGACTGATATTTCTCATATACATCTATTCTAAAAGGGTTCCTACTCAAAGGTTTATTAAAGTGGATATTTAATTAACCGTATGAAGAGTAGCACAGATTTAAACCAACTCATATGGAGGATAGGTAGTCTTTCCTATCAGTGTAGTGACACTTAGGTTAATCTGTGGGTGCATATTAGAGAATATGTACACTGAACATGATCTGCAAAGAGTATTCCTATGGTAGTTCTGTCAAAGGAATATTCTAGTGTTATGTCCATTAATTTGGTAGTCCTTAGACCTGAGACACCATAGCTGTCTTGTGCATAGGTTGCTAGAGTTTGATAGTATCTCGTACAGCCTTATCCATTAGGTTGTAATCGGTGCTTATTGGCTCTAATGAGTTATGCATGAAGATGGATGAGTGTGCAATAAGGAATCATCACTCTCAGTTATATGAGAGAGAATGTCAGGATAAGTTCACAAAGATAATTCTCAAATGGAACCTCTGGCCAGAGTGATAGGTAAACAGTGAAAAGAGTTTCACTGCGATTACCTTATTGAGATTATATTTTGTGGAACAGATATCAAGTGGTTGAGATAGGGTTTGACTAAAACCATACCTATTATCTTAACTGTGACATTAGGGGATGAAGGATTAAATAACATGAAGGGTTCACATAGTTCTGCTATTCACCTAAACCTAGGGTATGTCATGATATGTTGCTAGATGTCACTCATGACCAGTGAAAGCCTATTGATAAAGTGTTATCAATGAGGGCAAAATTGGAATCGTTCCAATTGAACCTTAAAATAGAAAGTTTCTATTTTTGGGTGACATAGAGATGTCTCTGTCCACTGCTAGGTTAGGGTGAACCCAAAGGGTCACACACAATAGAGAGTAAGTGAGTTCCTTAAACTTGTGGGAGGGGAATCCTGTCTTTGAGTTAAGTTTGATTTTAATTAATTAAAAGTTAAAACTAACCAAGAATAGGATTACTCTATTCAAGGATGTTTGGTCATGCTAGCACTAGTAACCAAACAACCCTTAAAGAGGAGAAAGTCTATTTATATGAGTGTTTTACACACTCTAGGGTTAAGAGAACCCTAGGGCCGAATTCTCTCTCCTCTCCCTCTCCATTCTAGCTTGCTACAAAGTGTTGTGGAAGACTAGAGAGCTTAGGGAATCTTGTTCTCGTGTGGATACGCTTTGGAGGTTTCATCCGTTTGAAACTCGAAGGAAGGCTACATCGAAAACACAATCAAGTAAGGTTGTTTATTTTGTTTAAATATTCATTCTTGATTATATGTGTTTGTTTATATACATGTCCCGATGCTTGAATCAATTCTTGATGGTTTGTGAACATGGATCGATTTTTATAAAATGAAAAAGTTTTGTTTTACCTCTTCCGCTGTGAATCCATGTCTGTTGTTTTCACAGAACCTTTCAGTGGTATCAGAGCCTTATCAAGCATGGTCATGTATTAGATGATGGCAATCAAATGGCTATAATAAATTAAAATCAAGTTTGTGTGGTTTAAAAATCCACATATAGGATTCGGCCATGGAGGTTTTACCTCCTTGTTATTGTTTTGTCTTTCTTTTATAATATGGCAACTAGGGTTTTTGGTATAACCCTAGAAGGTCACGGCACATGAGGGGCTGCACATTGAGGTTCGGCCATATGGGGTTTTACCCCTTTGGTGATTTGAGTTTAGGTTTTAATGAAAAACCCTAAAAGTTTTTGGGTTATCTCATTCTCTCTCTCTCTCAAATTCGGACCTAGTAGGGGTTAATAGTTTTGAGTTTTGATTGTTGGGGTTTGTTCTCCATCATGGATCACAACTTGAAGCATGATCAAAATCCTCTTAAAGGTATGTGTCTCTCTCTCTTCTCTCTCTCTCTCTCTCCATTCGGCCATAGTGGGTTCTTGAACCCTAGATTGATTCTTTTATGTTTTTATTCTTGATTTGGGTTATGGTAACCCTATAATCAATAAATATATTTGAATCTTGAAATTTTATAAACCCTAAACATGATTGGATCATGTTCTTGTTTTGAAAATTATAAACTTTGGTTTGATTTTTGTGAAAAACATGTTTTGAGGGTTTTAGGGGTTCACGGCCATGGGGTTAACACCCCTTGAGTATTTCGGTCATGAGGGTTTCATACCCTCTAAGGGTCACGGCTACATGGGTTTGTGAAACCCTAAAGTTATTTTCATGATCTTGATTTAATGATTAAAAGTGTTTAGTTTTAATTCTTGATGCATGAAATAGCTTAATTTAAATTTGTTTAAATTGTTATATTAATGAGTTCTTGTTAAAAGGTTTAACAATGGCCTTTTAGGGTTCTTCAAAAACTCTAATTAGGTTGATGATGGTGGCTGCAATTTTGATTTAGGTAACCCTAAATTAATATAGGAAAGTTTTGTTTTGAAATTTATCTCCATAATTGTCAAACAAGACTATCCCAAAAATTTCCTATTTTGAGTTTTTCAAATTAAAGAAAGTCTCTTGATTTGTATTTGATTCATTCTTAATTTGAATGCTTGTTTTTTGGAAAAGATGGTAACATGATTTTGGTGTTTATGGAAACCCTAAACTAGGATTAGGTTAGGTTAATCCCTAACCCTAACCCTAATTCACTCTTTCTCTCTCCTCATTCACGGCCACATGGGTTGGGAACCCAAATGGCCTTGTTTTAATCTTTGTTTTATGAACCTAATGTTCTTCATACTTTTTGTAAATGGTTTATGAAGTTTTCAAAATGATTTCATTGTATTTGAAAATTAAAAATGAAGAATAAAGTAGGTTTGATAAAATTTGTTTTATAAAAACACTTTTAGTGTTCTTGAGAGATTGAATGATTCATGTGATGAATCAATGGTTTTAATTTGTTAAAATCATTTAGGGATGTTGCCTAATAATGTATAAATATGTTAAAAACGTTTTGGCATGATTTTACATTAATGGAATTGATTTTAAAATGGTTTTAAAATTATTTCAGGGTTGCTGTTTTTCAGGACAGCAACCACATAGCTTTTGTAAAATCTAGGAAAAATGGTTTCTGAGATTTTTGAAGCTTGCCACCCATCGACTTCATTAATATTAGGTCTTAACAAAGTTTAGGAAGAGTTCCCATGATTTTTAATGACCTAGAATAGCCACACTAGAATTTTTGTGATTAAGAGTCAAATCTGTAAAATCTGACTCTCTATCGCAAAAGGCCTCTAATTGATACCAAACGTTGGAATCAAGTTACGAGACCCCTGCCATTGGAAAGAAGATTGAAAAACCTAGTGAAATGAAGTGTTTCCATGACTTAGTTCACTCTAGGTTAAGCCCAACAAAGTCATTTGTGAGGAATTTCCAGAATCTGTCATGGTTTGGAGTTCGAGTCACAAATTACTTTAAAGTGATACCAAACGTTGAAATTACTTTATGAGACCTATGCCATTTGAAAGAGGACTGAAAATCCTTGTGAAATAGAGTATTCTCACATATTAAAAGGTTGTTTTAATATCGGAAAGATTAGTCCCAAAACAGTAGCTGAATTCTGAAATTTCTGTTGAAAAATAGAAATTGTTTCTTTCTTTGAAATTTTATTTTGAGTTATTATTTATTCCACCTTTGTAGGTTAATAGTGATTAATCTACTGAGCTTATTAAAGTGTTAATAGCATGGTAGGAATTGTGAGAATAATTTCTCAAATTAAATTCTTTATATTTGAAACCCTATTAGTGTCTTTTAGGAGTTTTATTTATATTGAAGAAAGAAACTTGTTTTAATCATATGCGATATGATGGTATTCTTTTAATGCGATTAAAAGGATTTGATTATTATTATAGGATAATAATAATAATGAGATTATTATTATTATAGGATAATAATAAGGACATGACTTTAATTAATTATATGCCATTTGCCATCATTGCCTTTGCTTTTGTAGCTTTTGTTTATTATGCATTGTGAATGTATATCTGTTAATGGATGATTATGGATTTAAGACCAATTAAAATGAGTTGTGATTGGCCGCATGTGATGTGATAGCTTTATTTGAATGGGTTGTATTTAAATTTGTTTAAATCAGGTGATGTAATTATTTGGGGCTTGCATGCCTCTTCCCTCTTTCTACATTTGTAATCCCCTTCTCCTTAATCCCTTTCTTTTATTATGATGTAATTCAAAGAAACTTGTGGAGGACTCAAGGAACCTGGTGGAGTCATGTACGAGAGGAAATGAAGGACTTTGGAAGGACTTGGCTTGCACATCAAGGATCTTAGAAGAAGATTTTTGTTTATATGTAATAGTTACATAGTTTTAATTACGATCACCCAACCCTCCTTATAAACAAAGGGTTCATCTTTTATGGCTCAAAGTTTGAACCCGCCCTTAAAAGTCCATAATCTATCCTAGGCCCATTTATATATGTGATGTATGCTAGTTAGGGCCTTGACCTAATTTATTATATGTTCAAAATGAATCAACCCTAGTCTATCAGAGGACAGTGGGAGGATAATTGAGAACTAATAATAAAAGTGGGTCTAAACCTGTTTAATTTATATATGTTGATATATAATCTTGATGCATGCGATGTATGGAAAATTTATGAAAAAGAGACCTTTTTACAAAACCCCTATTTTCATAAAATCAAGTTGTAAGGAAGAAGCTTTGGGCTTTATCCTAGCCTCCTACCATTACAAGAAAGGTGAGTCTTTATGGTGGATGTGTTTGGCTGCAGATATGTGGGAACACATTCATTGTGAAGGTTCAAACCGGCTTGTTACATATAGGATATCATGAGGTGCGATAATGGGGCTTACCAAGAAACTAACATGTGAGGGATGCCACATTCAATTGACCATACTCATGTGAATGGTAGGTGTAACTTGACTAAAATGTACTATCCAAGAAACTATTATGTGAGGATACTGCGATTTTAGAGGCTAAAGGATGATTGGAATTTGCTTAGGTGAAGCATTAGGATAAAGAGTTATCCACTCATTAAGGGTTAGTATCCAAGAAACTAACATGTGAGGTTACTAATTCTTAATGGGACCCCAATCCCTGCTATGGAAATTCATGTTGAAATTCCCAAGTCTCATCTTAGGGTGTATGGGATTTGAACAAAATAGTGGGAGGAAACATAGAAATTAAAGACCAAAAATTTTATGTTTTATTAATATGAAACTTATATTATTTTCTGTTGTAGATGGCACCACTAAACCCTCTTTCTCGTATTCTTGATGACAATCGTTTGACTGGCCCAAACTTTAATGACTGGATGAGAAATCTGAAAATTGTTTTGTCTGCTGATAAGATCGACTATGTTCTTAAGTCTCCACGCCCTAATGCTCTACCTGAAGGGGCATCAGAAGAGGAACGAGACACTTACCAGAAGTGGCTCGAGGATGATGTGCAAGTGAGATGCTATATCATGGCATCGATGACTAATGAGCTCCAAAGGCAACATGAAGTCATAGATAGCTCACATGCAATCATCAAACATCTTAAGGAGCTTTATGAGTCACAAAATAGGGTTGTAAGGTACAACACTGTTGGTGAGCTCTTTTCCTGTAAGATGGTAGAAGGAACATCTGTCAATGAGCATTGTTTGAAGATGATCCGGAATATCCATGCCCTTCATGATCTAGGTGTGGATATCTCTTCTGAGATGGGGACTGATATTCTCCTTCACTCTCTTCCTGCTAGTTACAAACCGTTCATCATGAATTTTCACATGTCTGATGTGAATGATAAAGTCTCTTTGACTGACTTGATGAACATGTTGTCAACTGCTGAGGAGACCTTGAAAAAGGACTCCAAAGGAAGTGCTTTGGTTGTTGATGGGGCCTCGACTTCTAAATCCAAGCCCAAGGGCAAGGGTAAGAAGAAGAAGAAGTCCAATCTTAAACCAAAAGGAGGTGTGAAGAAGAAGGAATCAAAGGACACAAAGGGAAAGTGTTTCCACTGCGGCAAAACAGGTCATTGGAGGAGGAATTGCAAGGAGTACCTCGCCTCATTGAAGAATGGTTCTTCTAGTGGTACGTCTTGTTATTTATTCATTTACTAATTACGAATTAGTATTCTGCTTATGGTATACGATACCTAATTGTGTTTTATTGTACAATGCGATTGTATGTAGGAGACAAAGGGAAGCAGAAGGTCGAGTGAACATCGAGCTGGCACTGTTTGGAAAGGATCAAAGTGTTGATGCCTTTGACATTGAAGCTTGATACTTGATTTATTTATTTAAGTTTTTAAGAACTCTTTTATTAATTGCCAGTTGTAATAATTACTTCTTTTGAAGTTTTATTTAAGTTTTGAATAATAGTTGTTTGAAACAGTTTATCTTTAATATTGGATATTTTGGATATCATCTGGCAATTGTCTTGAAGTTCTTAATTCTTTATAAATGCTATGAATAAATGCATGTTATAATATGTATGGAGATTAAAGGGATAAATACATAAGATGTATAAACCCTAACTTTTAGTTTGACTATACTTCATATATAATAGATATTTGAAAAGTTCAAATGATTAATATGAAGTAAAACTGAAAGGTAAATATTAAGAATATTTACATGAATCTCATATCACTATAATACCTTAAAAATGTCAAACGATAGAGTTTAAAGATTATTTGTTAATATGAGATATTTCAAATAAACTTTAAAAGATGAGTTTTCTTAAATAAAGAGTTATTAGAAAACATGATTTCCACATTAGTTGAAAAACTATACCTTTATAAAACATAAAGGAAATTTTATGTAATTAAAGGGTTTAATACATAAATTACCTTGTTTTTAAAAGGACTAGTGGGAGCAGGAAAGTCATCAAATTATTTTCTTTATAAGCACATACTTTAAATACTAACGTAGTATTTAGAATTCCATAATCGTTATAGGAATTCAAATCTCTTTGAAAAATGGTTTTTGAAAAGATTATTATATGAGCAGAATATTTGAGAAATATCAAACTCATATAATTATAAAGTATGTACTCACATCAATATCACAAAATGCTGCAAACAGTTGTTAGAAGATATTGATGATAGATTCAGAATAGTGATTCAGAATAGAAACAAGTATGTTCTTAAAGGGAGTTTAGGAATGAGATACTTGTATATAAAGAAATTATATGGTTAGCCATTTACAAATTGCCTAATAGAATGTCTAGTACACAATGTTTTCTTTTGAAAGCATAGGTCTCATTTACTAGGACATCAGAGTTGGCAGCGAATTTTAGTTTTAATACTATTATTGAAAATAATAATATGCAAAAAGGGTTTTGCATAAATCTACTTTGCCTTAACACCTGTGTGTGTTAAAAAGCCTTGTCTTACGAAGACTAGTATACGATACTATGGTGATTGGCTTTAGTGCAAGTGGGAGATTGTTAGAAGTATGCCCTAAAACCAATCCTAAAGGGTATATTGAGTTTCATATTATCTATATATGGAAGGTATAACTTATCTAATATGTTCTCACATATATGATAAGGTCCATGAATAAATGATAAGAGAAATATGCATCTCAAAGAGTTGAGATAGAGAGACTGATATTTCTCATATACATCTATTCTAAAAGAGTTCCTACTCAAAGGTTTATTAAAGTGGATATTTAATTAACCGTATGAAGAGTAGCACAGATTTAAACCAACTCATATGGAGGATAGGTAGTCTTTCCTATCAGTGTAGTGACACTTAGGTTAATCTGTGGGTGCATATTAGAGAATATGTACACTGAACATGATCTGCAAAGAGTATTCCTATGGTAGTTCTGTCAAAGGAATATTCTAGTGTTATGTCCATTAATTTGGTAGTCCTTAGACCTGAGACACCATAGCTGTCTTGTGCATAGGTTGCTAGAGTTTGATAGTATCTCGTACAGCCTTATCCATTAGGTTGTAATCGGTGCTTATTGGCTCTAATGAGTTATGCATGAAGATGGATGAGTGTGCAATAAGGAATCATCACTCTCAGTTATATGAGAGAGAATGTCAGGATAAGTTCACAAAGATAATTCTCAAATGGAACCTCTGGCCAGAGTGATAGGTAAACAGTGAAAAGAGTTTCACTGCGATTACCTTATTGAGATTATATTTTGTGGAACAGATATCAAGTGGTTGAGATAGGGTTTGACTAAAACCATACCTATTATCTTAACTGTGACATTAGGGGATGAAGGATTAAATAACATGAAGGGTTCACATAGTTCTGCTATTCACCTAAACCTAGGGTATGTCATGATATGTTGCTAGATGTCACTCATGACCAGTGAAAGCCTATTGATAAAGTGTTATCAATGAGGGCAAAATTGGAATCGTTCCAATTGAACCTTAAAATAGAAAGTTTCTATTTTTGGGTGACATAGAGATGTCTCTGTCCACTGCTAGGTTAGGGTGAACCCAAAGGGTCACACACAATAGAGAGTAAGTGAGTTCCTTAAACTTGTGGGAGGGGAATCCTGTCTTTGAGTTAAGTTTGATTTTAATTAATTAAAAGTCAAAACTAACCAAGAATAGGATTACTCTATTCAAGGATGTTTGGTCATGCTAGCACTAGTAACCAAACAACCCTTAAAGAGGAGAAAGTCTATTTATATGAGTGTTTTACACACTCTAGGGTTAAGAGAACCCTAAGGCAGAATTCTCTCTCCTCTCCCTCTCCATTCTAGCTTGCTACAAAGTGTTGTGGAAGACTAGAGAGCTTAGGGAATCTTGTTCTCGTGTGGATACGCTTTGGAGGTTTCATCCGTTTGAAACTCGAAGGAAGGCTACATCGAAAACACAATCAAGTAAGGTTGTTTATTTTGTTTAAATATTCATTCTTGATTATATGTGTTTGTTTATATACATGACCCGATGCTTGAATCGATTCTTGATGGTTTGTGAACATGGATCGATTTTTATAAAATGAAAAAGTTTTATTTTACCTCTTCCTCTGCGAATCCATGTCTGTTGTTTTCACAGAACCTTTCACTGTGATCATGGTGAAATCAAGGGGAGTCATAGTCATCTCCCCAAACTCAAAGTGGAAAGTGTTGGTGGTGTCCCACCAAAGCTCAGATAAGGCCATGAGGGCCTGTCTATCCATAGTATCGACCCACAGTGAGTCGATAAAGTCTCCAAAACCAAGTCTTCGAATAGTGGCTTTGACGTATGGTTGGAGGGTATCCATCTTAGCCCACCATCCAATGATGCCCTGTAAAGATGATCGAGTCCTGATGTCGAACTTTGGCTGTAAAAATAAAGATTAATGGATTAGAGGTATAAAGATAAGTTATGCTAATTCTTTGAATCAAGAATACAAAATTAATTCACAAAATGACACATTTTCAAAAAAATGTTCAAATTTTATTTCTCAAATGGTTTGTCAATTGTGAGTTATTCAAAAAATGTATACCATAATTAATGTAGTTAATTTTGGTATTTTCAATTTTACATCAAGAATTAGCATAATTCATTTAAAATGCCATATGACTTCTTTTCATGAAAATTGAATTAGAAATAAAAATCCTAAGAGAATAGAATTTTGAAAATCATGAAATAATTACTTAGCATAAATTTTGAAATAAAATTATTTAAAAGTCATGAAAATGACATTTTATGCAATAATGTTTTGAAAAATAAGCTAAGTCTTAATTCATGAAAATTTTTTATATGTGTATTACTTGAAGTATTTTGATAAACTTATCATGATATGATATGGTGAATTGATTTGAAAAATTGAAAACTTCCCCCTTTAGGCATTTTATCAAACACTTAGTGTGCACATTTTTGAAAATGATTATGAAAACTTGTCATGTTAATTCAAAAATATTCAAATAATGTTTGAAACACATTTAAATCATGACATGATGAATTGGGTTGAAAAATTGGGAATGGCCTACCTTTAGGCATTTTATCAAACACCTAGTATGCACATTTTTGAAAATGATTGTGAAAACTTGTCATGAAGTTTTTGAAAGTATCCAAATGATGTTTGAAACATATTTAAAACATGGCATGAGAAATTTAATTCAAAAAAATTAAATTCTAGTCTCTTGGAAATTTTATCAAACACTTGGTGGGCAATATTTCAAGCTTGTGAAGCTAGTGAAATGGAGCTCCCAAGCTTTGCCAAATACAAATTTCATGAACACAAGTCATCAAACAATATCCAAAGATCAATATTGAAGCATCTAGACATCAATGATTCAATGAAAGAGCATGGAAAGTAAGCTTACCTCTTGAAGAGTGTGAATGTGGGAGAGATGATCATTAGGCTCCAATAACAAGCTTGAGTTGTTGGGATCATAAGAAGGTGCTTTGTAGCTCTTCATCTTCATATATGGGTACTTTGATTCATACATATTTGCCATGAGTGTAGGTAGAAGATGAACTTGAAGAAAATAAGTGAATGTGTATTTGGGTTTTTGGATCCCCAAATTGAAATCAATGATGAAATCCTAGGATTTTGATTCACAAATTGGAGTAATTAGCAACACTTGAAGTGTTTAGGAGATGAATTTGGATGCAAAGAAATCAAATTTGATGAATTTTGAGAGAAATTGGAAAATTCTAGAGAGAGAAAGTGCCAAATTGGGAGAAATTTGAAGTGATATGCAAATGGGGCTTAAAGCACTTAAATGAGAGGATGATGGCTTGGGTGGCCGTCCACCTTGGACGGTTGGCCATCCTTGGTTGGATGGCCATCCATTCTTGAGCCAAATTTTGACTTTTTATTTTGGGTTTTTGAAGCCCATTAGGCCCAATTTTGACCATTTTTTGCCTATTTTGACCAGTTTTGACTCATTTTCTTTCAAATTTTGATTTAAGAAAGTGCATTTGATTGAGATTGAATGATATTTGATGATTGAATAAGAAATAAAGAGGATTTGGTGCATACCAAAGTGAGATTTGAGTGATTGTGAATAGGAAAGTTCACATGAAATGATGAAATTTTTGGTTGAAAACCATGAGATTTAGAAGTGAATGAATGAAAAGATTGTGTAAACAAGTTTGTAATCATGAAATGATTAGGAATACATTTGATATGGTGAGATTATGAGACCCATGAAGGGGATTGTGAAGGTAGATGAACTCATGAGGGGAAGGGCTAATGAGAAAAGCCCATTTTCGAGGCCCAAAACCTTGAAATCATGAAGTATTGATGAAGTATACATGAAATGTATATAAGGATGTATGTGAATAATATTAAGGTATGATATTATGATAATTGGAAATGCAATTTCCAAAAGGATTGAAAATCCTTAAGTTGATTAGAAATGAAATTTCTAATAATGAGTCGAAGACTCCCATTTTTATAATTGGAAATGCAATTTCCAAAAGGATTGAAAATCCTTAAATCGACTAGAAATGAAATTTCTAGTAATGAGTCGAAGACTCCCAAATTTTGATGTGATAATTGGAAATGCAATTTCCAAAAGGATTGAAAATCCTTAAGTTGACTAGAAATGAAATTTATAGTAATGAGTTGAAGACTCCCAAATTTTTTATAATAATTGGAAATGCAATTTCCAAAAGGATTGAAAATCCTTAAGTTAACTAGAAATGAAATTTCTAGTAATGAGTTGAAAACTCTCAAATTTTTATAATTGGAAATGCAATTTCCAAAAGGATTGAAAATCCTTGAGTTGACTAGAAATGAAATTTCTAGTAATGAGTCGAAGACTCTCAAATTTTTATTGGAAATGCAATTTTCAAAAAGATTTATAATCCTTGAGATAACAAGAAGTGAGACTTCTAGGAAGAGAGAATTTGAAGCGAAGCTTTCAAAAAAATTTTGATAGTTAATTATCCCTATTTTGTTGTGTCAAAAATGGGATGTCATTATTTTCGTTGATATTCACTGGCGAAGCCATGAACATCAACGAGGGGCTTCTGTAGACATCCATTTTTGACCATGAGTATGGTCATGAATGGTTGCCTGTGATTAGAAATGAAATAGGGTGTTAAAACCCTAAGTTCCCAGTTTTACCCTTTGCGGGTAATTAGGTAGAGGCCATTATCACATGTGTGTTTTTAGGTCAGATTGAGTCGGTTCTTTTTGCATTAGGTTTTTAGAGAGTCTAGGAACATCCCCGCAAAATTTCATGGCAATCCGAGTCAGGCTTGATAGAAAATAAGGTCTTTTGTGATTGAAGGGCAGTTTGGTCCTTTGAATCACAAAAGCTCTGAATGACTGTCAATCTTGTCTCGAATGGTCTCGAGGCTTTGGCATAGATATGTAAAGTGTGTTTAGTAGCTCAGTTGATCAGTGGCAAGGTCTGTGGAGCCTTCTGGCTCATGATTAGCTCTTGAAGCTCGAAAGGCCCTTTCAAAGCCCAAATTAGGGTTTCGACCAGAAGTGACCGGGATTCGATATTTTTATCAAACCAAAGCCTTCAAAGGCTTCAAAACACTTTTCTAAAATATTTTAAAACTTGTTTCGAGAAGAAGAAATGATTTCGAAAGCAATCAGTTAGTAAATTTCAAAACCCTAATTTAGGCCCGGCAGGCCCTAAACAGCTAATCGGTCGACTTTTCCCTAAACCTTTGACCTCGGTCAATGAATTTTCACTTCAAACACTTCTTAAAACATGGAAAATCGAATCACGATCGTTTTGGCGCTTGAATCGTCAAATTTGGACTTAAAACATGCTCGAAAAGCCGAAAAAAGCCGAAACTGGGTCAAAAAGGGCTGAGGTAGATCCACACATGCCAAAAATAGCATGGAGGATCGATGGCCGTCCACCTAGGGACAGCCAACCGTCCTAGAGTGGATGGTCGTCGATCCTTTTTGCCAAAAAAATGTTTTTTTCAGAGTTTTTTTCCTGCCAGGACTCTTCCAAGCCCTGCCATGTGTCTAGTTCGGCCATGGGGACTTTTGGATGAGTATGAACACCTTGGAAGACTGATTTTGAACCCTTAGATCATTCCTAAGGGATTCAAACTCAGCCATTGATCAAACTCAGGCCTCCCTATAAATAGAGGGCTCTGAAATCAGTTTTAACACACAATAAAAGCTTTAGAGAGCTAGCTTGGAGAGTAGAGGCTTGAGCAATTGCACAAGCTTCCCCCATAGCACTCTTGCTTAAGTTTTAGAGTCCTTGAGTTCCTTGGAGTCCTTGGAGCTTGAAGAGAAGGCTTGGAGCAAGAGGGAGGAGGCAAAGAAAGAGGTTAGTAGTTTAAAGTTTTTGCAGTTTTCTTTTCTTCTTCTTCTTCTTCTTCTTCTTCTTCTTCTTCTTCTTCTTTTATGATCATGCTAGGTTAGGTTTTATTTCCTTAGTATGTATAGGGTTTAGTTCATTGTTAGTATTCATAGGATATAGTCCATTATTAGTATGCATAGTTTAGGTTTCATATTTCTTTAATATGCATGATAGGCTAGTTCATTGTTATAATATGTATGCATATTTCTCTTCTTCCATTCTTCTTTAGTCATATCATATTAGGATTGGATATTTAGGATTAGGTTTATGCATGTATAAGTCTTTTAGGTTAGAAATCATGTTAGGTTAGTTTTAAAATCACATGTTAGTATTTTTAGGATGGATTTGTATTGTTCATATTAGGTTGTTAGTCTATTAGTATTATTCTTATCATGGTTTATTTTTTATCATTTGGAGTGTTTGATTGATATATAAAATGTGTTCGAGGGAGCATGCAAAGGTGAGTCCCTTCCCTTAT
>JAESVK010058472.1:28490-40273 GCA_017140935.1 Hamamelis virginiana | reverse complement strand
CCATTCACATTTATCCACCATTCATATTTACCCACCATTCACATTTATCCACCATTCATATATACCCACCATTCACATTTTAGATGTCACCCAAGGGTGTACATAAATTCTCATGCACCCTTCTTAATTGATGACCACATGGCACATTTCATTGCCCAATGGCAAAATGCCAAGTGTGCAATAAATAAAATAAAATAATAATAATTAAGAAAATTTACTATTGAAAATTTACTATTAGAAAATTTACTATTCAAAATTTTGGGGTCTCACAAAGACCGTCTGAGTACTATTTCCCCGACGAAGAGACTCTAAAAGTGAGTAAGGAGCCTTGGAAAGTATTCTTTGAAGGGGCTCATAATAAAAGAGGATGTGGAATAAGCGCGTTGTTAGTTACGCCGGAAGATAATCTGATACCATTATCTGTTAGGTTATCCTTCGATGCCACTAATAATATAGCCGAATATGAAGCCTGTATCTTAGCATTGGAAGCTGCTTTGGAGTTGGGTGTGGAAGAATTAGAAGTATATGGGGATTCCACCCTGATCATATGTCAAACTAGAGGAGAATAGAAGACTCGGGATAAGAAGTTGCTACCTTACCATGAATATTTAGAGGCATTGGTGAAAGAATTCCGTCGAATTGACTTCTTTTATCTGTCCAGATTAAAGAATAAGTTTGTGGATGCCTTAGCCACTCTAGCATCCATGGTAGATATCCCTAAAGATGAAGGTGTAACTCCCCTCATTATCGAGTCCCGAGAAGAGCCAGCCTACTGTTGTGTTATCTAAGAAGGAGAGCCGAATGATGGAAAGCCTTGGTACTATGACATCCAATAGTTTGTAGAAAAATGAGAGTATCCAAAAGAGGCGTCATCCATAGATAGAAAGACCATAAGGAGGTTAGCCAGCCAGTATATTCTGTGTGGGGGAAGCTGTACCGGAGATCACACGATGGAGTGCATCTGTTGTGTGTTAATAAACAAGAAGCTGAAAGGATAGTGTTGGAAATGCATGAAGGGGCTGGGGCTCCGCATATGAATGGATACATGCTAGCCAAAAAGATCATGAGATTAGGATATTATTGGTCAACCATGGAGAGGGATTGCCATCTGCATGTCAAGAAGTGTCATAAGTGTCAAGTATTTGCAAATGGAAAACATCAACCCTCAATGCCACTCACTACCATGTCTTCGCCATGGCCATTTGCAACATGGGGCATCGACATTATTGGCAAGGTAAACCCTGCAGCATCAAACGGACACAAGTATATCCTGGTCGCCATAGATTATTTTACCAAATGGGTAGAAGCTGCATCCTACAAGACATTGAATGCCAAGCAAGTAGCGAAGTTCATACAGAATAATATCATCTACCGATATGGAGTGCCCCACGAGTTCATCTCTGACAATGGACAACATTTTCTAAAAGAAATCGAAGCACTCTTGTAAAAACATAACATCAAGCACTATCGTTCGTCTCCCTATAGGCCACAGACAAATGGGGCTGTTGAAGTAGCAAATATGAATCTCAAGTCGATCTTGAAAAAGACCACCGAGACTTACAATGACTGGCATGAGAAATTACCATTAGCACTGTAGGGATATCGCACTTCTATTAGATTATTGACCGGGGCTACACCTTTTTCACTTGTGTATGGAATGGAAGCAGTATTACCCATAGAATTAGAAGTCCCGTCACTAAGGATTTTCATGGAGAGTCAATTGGCTAAAGTGGAATGGGTTAAGAATCGATATGAAGAGTTAGCTCTACTAGATGAAAGGAGATTAAGGGCACTTTACCACATTTAGGGGTATCAAAGGAGAATAACCAAGGCGTTTGGTAAGAAAGTAAAGGATAGAGGTTTGAAGAAAGGGGATTTAGTACTAAAGGAGATTCGAGCGCCGATTCACGACCCGCGAGGAAAGTTCAAACCCACATGGGTAGGTCCTTACATTATCAGAGAAATACTGTCAGGCGGAGCCGTGAAGATGGTAGACATTGATGGGAATGAGTTCTCTCAACCTACCAATTTAGATCAATTGAAGAAGTATTACATATAAAAAATATATATATAAAAAAGAGCCCACTAGGTAGAAAACCCGAAAGGGCTGCCTAGGCAAAAGTTAGGGTATTAAAAAAAAAGTTGACTTCTTCAACTTTTAATTATGAACTACGAAGACCTGATTCCCCAAATATCACAATGAGTTAAGGAAAAATGACAAGAGAATGCATCAAGGACGGGGATACTGATTGCTCGCAATCATATGCTCTAATTTCATAGTCGTAAGACCCAAATGCACGCTAATGATGGTGTAAATCGCTAGGTTTCGTTAAGATATTCATTTATGTTGTTTTCGTGTGTAATGTAGGTTTTTGGCATTTTTGAAGCCCAAATTCGCTTTCCGATGAAGCGCGACTCGCAGTCGAAGGTTGGGACAGCGTCGAGGAGGCATGGAGCACCAAGCTGGGCTTTTCTGGGAATTTTTGGGTCATCTATCGATAGATGGAATGACCTATCGATAGATGCCAGTCTCTGCATCTCAATAAAAAGCTTCTCGAGGATCATCTATCGATAGGTGGATCACGCTATCGATAGATGCCGGCTTCTGTTTCGCAAATTGGAAATTAATTTCTTGAGCTATCGATAGGCAAAGGAGAGGTATCGATACATGCCAGCCTCTGGACCTTCAATTTTGGAATTTGAGTTATGATCTATCGATAGGCGTGGCCATGTATCGATAGATACCAGCTTCTGACTTCCCATTCTCGGCCTCATTTCCAGCATCTATCGATAGCGGTTCTTGCATCTATCGATAGATGCCCTTCCAGTTCCAAGGCGATTCAGGTTCCCGCGTTCTCTATCGATAGCGGTTCATACACCTATCGATAGAGATTCTTCATGGATCTTCAGTTTCAGCTGGCCTTCGCAGCATCTATCGATAGGTGCCTTGCACGCTATCGATAGATGGCTGCCTGCTCCGTTTTTTATGCTAAGTATTGTTGTAATAATGTTGACTTTGAGGGATACTTTAGTCTTTTGGCTCTTTGACTTTTAGGGGAGTATTTAAGCAACTTTAAGAAGAGAGAGAGCAAGTTTGGTTTTGTCTTGTTGCTCATAAAGTGAGCTTTTGTTTTCTTGTGCTTTTTCTTGGCACTTTCTAGGTAGCCAATCACCACCCATCCTACTCCAAATAGGCCCAAGTTTGACTATGATGATGAGGAGCATCTACGGATCGCCGATCTACGTTATGGCCGGCTAGGTCACTCGGTGATGGGGTGAGGCAAGGATTTTTGGGTGAGGTTTTTAGTCACCATTTTGTAATTAATGTTATTTGACTTTGGGATAGACTTGTATTTGAGAGCCTAGTGCTTTAAACCGTTTTTATCTCAATATGTTTTAGTTTTCTGTGATTACTATTTCATACAAATACAAGTGATGCTTACTTTAATGAATGATTGAGTTAATGGTGGTTTGATCATTAGCATAGGTTATGCATTATCGTTCGATTCTGATAGTTTATGGCTTTTGATTAATCGTTATACACTTAATCATTCATATCATTTTGGTTAACTTATTCTTGTAGTCTAGGTTACCATTATCCCATGTTAAATAGCATTTCACATCACAATCGGTGATTATTGACTTGCCCTAATCCGAACCGACCCCCATTACCTTTCTCCACTTTATTTTATTTTAAATTAATCTAGCACGTCTTTAATTTACTATTAGGACCTTAATCAACAACCAATCAATCACCTTTGAATCGCAATCACTAGCATAGCTTCTTATTTACTTTAAACTTGATTCAACCATATTCTCTGTGGACGACCCGCACTCACTCTAACTTGCGACTTGAGGTTAAATTTCCGTTGAGTGTGGTCCTATAAATACTTTTAAATCTTGGCGCATGGTGGGGAATTAACCTCCCTCACCGTGGTGCGACCAGATACATAGGCAACCCATAAAGTTACCTTGGGTGCGGTCTATTTCTTATAAAAACATCAAGAGTCGTTTCAACTGTAATTGTTAAAGGAAATTCATCAAGATTCTAATAAAATTGATATTTATTTATCCATAAAGGGTAGAAACCTTTTGAAAGATTTATTACATGCCATGTGTGTCCATAATTCCTACTTTCTTCAAATCTTACTTAGAAAAAAAGAAAAAAAAATCCCTAGTCTACTCTAAGTCCTCCTCGCTCTGCAGGCTCGGGCTTCATCTTCATTTTTCTTCTTTCTCTTAGCTGTCTTGTGACGCATCTGGTGGAAGTGATGAACCTGCTGACTGAGCTGTAACTTGAGAATCATAAACGAGACTTCAAACCTTGTCCCTTGTAGCCCGTACTTTTGAGCCCAAGTCTTGTTAAGCCAAGCCCGATACCCTTCACCAAGCCTAAAAAGCCCATTACAATCCCCTACCTGAATCAAACATAAGCTTGAAGCCTATTTCTTCACAGCCTAAGATACCAAAGAAGGAGTAGCCATCTCTATCTTATGAACATGCCCCTTGATAGGGAGGTTTATTTGAGCACGACCCATTTGGCGAAGTACACGGGAAGCCCAGTAGAATGATGTATGCTTTAAGTCTATGAGCTTCACCTGACAGCATCCCGAAGTGTGTAGCACATACTCGTCACTATAGCCCCATATAGCCACATACTACTGAATATCTCTCCAAGTTAGAGAGAATAAGAAAATAATCATGTCCTGAATCGAGCATCGCTCAAAGGATAAAAGCTTTCTCGAACAATAGTTATGGACAAGTGTTTGGGTCCATCAAGAGTAGTAATCAGCTTGAGTCTCTCAACCAACCACATCTGAAGGAGAATAGGGCTACCCTTAATGCAATAAGCAAAGTTGGAGTGAAAGTGGTCAAGCCCGTTCAGAGTCTTAGCTAGCACCAGGGAATGATGTTATGAGACTTCGACAATGGTAGAATGAGCTCACATGTTTCAATGGGTATGAAAGTGGTTCCGTTCGAAACAAGGAAATAACCCACTATGCATAAGGCGAGTGCGTACTGGGTAGGCCTATGAAGAGCCAATGATTTTCCCCCTTCCCTCAAGAAAAATGAAGCTAGTTTGAGAAGATCAATAGAGTTTTCATGGATATATGAAGAAGCTTCTCTAGGCGAAAGTTCAAAGAGAGAAGAAAAGGTTTGGAAATAACCTCGACGAATGGTAGGAAAGATGAAAGGACCACTAGCAGAGATATTCATTAAGGCACAAAACTCTTCAAATAAAGGACATACCTCTTCACAGTTGAAGCGAAATACATGAATATCAGAGTCCCAGAAGTGGATCATAGAGTTGAGAAGCTAGTCTTCAAGTTTTACATGATAGAGAAAGAACCATGAAGTCAAGCCAAATCGTGCGAACACCTTCTTGTCTTCCACTCGCATTCTTGCTACGAATAGGTTGAGGATCAACTTGAAAGCTTCCATTGTGTTTAGTGTGATGAAAGTGAGCATAGAGGTGTGTTTTTATAGCTTTTTGGCAAAGGAAATTGAGTTAGAGGAGAAGTAAGACACTCAAAAAGTCAAAAAACGTCAAAATAGTCGAAAATTAGAAACCATGGTCGATGACCATCTCACTAGGGACGGCCAACCGTCCATGGGGGGATGGTCATCCTTCCCCGATCCCCAATTTTGCCTAATTTTGACTTTTTCGAGACTTTTTGATGCCTGGTTTGACTTTTCGCTCAATTTTTGTCAGTTTTGACCTATTTTCAAGATAGAATTGAACCAAAAAAGCAATTGAAACATATTTGTATTCTCATTAGGATAAAATTACATGCTAATCAGGGTTTTTAGTGCATACATAGAGACAGAGTTACATAGAAAATCCTAAGCAGGCCTCTTTTAGGCCTAATGATACAAAATCATCTCCGCCGGGATAATTTCCTCGTTCCTCGTGAACCCGACGCCTCGTGATCCCCTCTCGATCCATGGCGCTCCTGTGAAGGCTGGCTCAAAGCCTGCAAACCCAAAGTTTGGGTGAGATTGGTGAAGAATGAAATTGTTGGTGATTGAAAGAGGGAAGTGAGAGTTACCTGTGCAGCTATGTTCACATTATGCGCATCAAGATTCATCATTTGAAGTTCTCTAGTCAATGATGCACTATATGCCAACCACTCTTCAGTGTACGATGCAGGCACCTGAAAGGTCAGAATAATCTAAATGTTAGGAAAGAAAGAGCTATATATTACAAATGGTGAAAGTAAGATGATTACCGAAGTATAAGAAGGATCGAGATGAAGGTATTCATTATAAGGAACGCGAGTGATTGGTCTCTAAACAAAATTACCATCCTCAATGACTTACACCTGCCAAGGAATAGGTGGCAAAGAAAGAGCTGAAGACGACGAATCGCCCTCATCATGAGTTGCAGCAGCTGCAGAATAGGAAGCATGCCCTCGGGCTCGACGACCTTGCCAAAGGAAGAGATCTGAGGAACAGTTTGTAAGAAAAGGGGTAAAGTAATCAAGAGAAAATTCAATACCTCAGTAGGTGGAAATCCTGACACTAATGGAGGCATCAGATAACGCTGACAAAATGTGTGGTAATCCTTATGCTGATGATGGAAAACGTTCGCAAATACACCAGCCATGGCGTCTGCCAAGACATGGTCTGTCAATTGTTTGCATCATAATATTACATTCTTTCATTGCATTATTCCCATCATTTTGTACATACTTGAGCCATTTATTCTTGTAAATAGGTGCGTTTGACTCTTTTGTTGTTTTTGAGCCCTTGCAGGTCGAATGCGCTAAAATGGATGTTTTTTGCATGCAAAGTGAGAGCTTGGAGTCAAGCCTTGGAAGTCTTCAAAGGTCATGGGACTTATAGAACATACTTCTAGGTGTGTCTAGATGCCACATATCAAATTTCAAAGCTAAATACCAAGTGGTTTGGGAGATATGGGCAAACGAAGTCATGAAGTGCAAAAAGCGACCAATCTGGACATTTTGGAAAACCTGTTTCTCTCCAGATTGAATTGGACAATGAGACCACCATGGTTGGAAAGAAGACTTCTCAAGCTTCGCGTGCATATAAAGAACGTCAAAATCCGACTTCGGACGAGAAAGATATGACCATTTGAAGTCGGAGGCTTTCGCAAGGCAAAATAGAGCAGTTTTGGCTTTTCAGCAGGGGGGTACCGGTCCCACCTTGGGGGGTACCGGTCCCACTTATGCAGTATTGAATGGTACCGGTCCCTCCCCGAGGGGTACCGGTCCCCCTGCTCGAGATTTCACCCGGGTTGCTTGAAATTTGCCCTTTTTGCAAGGGCACTTTGGTATTTTCACTCCCACTCTTGTAACCCTAAGGGAGGGGGTATTTATACACATTTGGCAGCTGGTTTGCCTCACTCTCTACCTTTCCCACTTAGTTTTTAGGGCTCTCTTAGGTTAGTTTAGTTTTTCTCTTAGTTTAGCTTAGGATTAGCTTAGTTTAGGTTGTTTTCCATTCTCATTTTCATTTAAGCTTTGTAATCTTAGTTGTTCTTCATTTGTAGCTTATTAAACTTTGTATTTTCATTCTTAAGTAATATAAATAGCATTTATTTCAAGTTTCTTGCATTTATTTCTTTGGATGGCTAGCTAAACACCTCAAAGGTGGGTTCTATGGTGGATTTCCTCTCCAAACCCTAGGTAAATGGTGTTTTCTCATTTCTTGAACCTTTAATGTTTATGGAATGATGTTTGATCCTCTCTTATCTTGTGAACACTTGTGGTGTCATATTCATGATCATTATATGACTTGTTATGTTTGGTTATTGAGCACATATGCATGCCACATGTTTGTTAAAATGCCTCATCATCTTTTGAACCCTTGTAGCATCATATTCATGACCATTGCATGACTTGTTATGTTTGGTTATTGAGCACATATGCACGCCACATGTTTGCTAAAATGTCAAAGAGAGTGTTGGGTTTTATTCCATCATTTTGGGTTACTCAATTGAACTTTATTGCTAAATCTTCCATCAAAGACCATTCTTCAATGGATCCGAGATGAGAATTCATTTCCAAATGCTTTTAAAGTTAAATCCCCCATCGAAGACCATTCTTCAATGGATCTTAGATGTGAATCATTATGAGAAATACTTGTACCAAAGTTTTGGAAGGAATGAACCCATATGACCCATCTTCTTTACTTACTTAGTTTTTATTTGCAATTTACCACCAATTTAGCATAAACAAAACAATCAACAATCAACCCCCATGATTTTACACTTTCTTTTACATTCATTGGTTATCAACACCTAAGGATCATTTGGACCTGTTCCACTCCCTGTGGATATGACCTAGGGACTCCCTAGTATTTATTGCTTGACGACCGGTGGATTTCTATGCTTGGGAATCTATTGCGCACCTCATTTTAAGTTCAAGCATCAATCTATCAGCATGCCTCATAAATGGAGGAGGTGCATGAGGCACACGAGCAGCTGAATAAGCTCCACAAAGTTGAGCACGCACTCTTTCTCCAAGGTACCAGTATCTGCCAGAAGGCCCCTCAAATAGGATTCTCTTATGTGACATCTTAACTACAGAATTAAGCTGAGCATGCATGGTACACCTCCAGTGACGCCAAGGACTCCACTTCACCTAAAGACAAGGCATATTAGAGAAAGTTTGAGCATTATGAGAAGACAATAGAAATGAAGATGGTTGCCTTGTTAGAACGCAACCCTGCAAGAAAGGCGCGACTATAGGCATAATTGTGCCTGTGAGCAATGGCACTCACTCGCCGATCTGGAGCATATCAAGCAAGAGTTGGCCAAGAAAAGTCATTAGCAATAAGCATGGGGCTATTCGGGCTAAGATACTCATAAGCCCATACCTGCAGAATATATGCATTATCAAAAGATAAGTAAAGGGAAGTTTGTGATATTTTCAAACAAGTGAGTATACCTCCCAGACGAATCCCATGCCTCCAAAGTACGTACATACTCATCGAGACCGACAACTCATAGTCCTGTACATGGTAGCCAAGGCAGCGCCACCCCAATCATATTGGGAGATGATATCAATATCCTCTAAGCTAGCAAAAAATCCTAGAGGGGCCAAATCAGCAGTGTCTGCAAAGAGAGTACATGACAGTACATGCAAAAGGAAAGCCCATACAATGTGATCAGAACCCTATCCATCCTCCTCATGCATGTTACTAAAACTAGTGAAGAGAGTATTTCGGCGAACTAATTTCTTTACAATCTCAATATCAGCTGCCCCAAGGTAGGTATCTAAATAGACAGAGTTTTTACTTGCATCCCTATAAAAGTCCAAAGGGCGACCCCCAATGGAAAGTCCCGTGATCATAGTAAAGTCAAGAGGGGTCATGGTCATCTCCCCAAATTCGAAATGAAAGGTATTGGTGGTGTCCCACCACAGCTCAGATAAGGCCATGAGGGCCTGCCTGTCCATAGACTCAATCCAAAGTGAATCAATAAAGTCTCCAAAGCTTGTCCTTTTGATTGTAGCCTTGGTCAGTGGTTGAAGAGTGTCTATTTTGTCCCACCATCCAACTATGCCTTGTAGGGAAGACCGAGTCCTGATGTCGAAATCCGGCTACAAAGATAAGATTAATGGATTAGAGGTATAGAGGTGATTTATGCTAACTCTTTAAATCAAGGACACAAAATTAAACCACAAAATGGCATGTTTTCAAAAAATGTGTTCATACTTCATTTTTCAAAACATGGTTTGTCAATTGTGAGTTATTTTATGTACCAACAATCTATTTTCAAAAAACAAAATATACCATAATTAATGTAGTTAATTTTGGTACTTTTAATTTTACATCAAGAGTTAGCATAATTCATTAATACCCCATATAACTTCTTTTCATGAGAATGGAATTGGAAATGAAAGTCCTAAGATAATAAAATTTTGAAAATCATGAAATGGATACTTAACATGAGTTTTAAAATAAAATTATTTAAAAGCCATGGAAATGGCACTTTAAGTGAATAGTATTTTGGGTAAAAAATAAGCTAAGTCTTAATTCATGGAAAATTTTTGATATGTGCATCACTTGAAATATTTTGAAAACTTGTCATGATATGATTATTTTGAAAACATTTGAATCATGACATAATGAATTGCTTTGGAAATTAGAAATTGTCCTCTTTTAGGCATTTTAACAAACACCTTGTGTGCACATTTTTGAAAATAATTATGAAAACTTGCCATAAAGCTTTTGAAAATATCCAAATGATGTTTGAAACACAGTAGAATCATGGCATGAGAAATTTAAAATTGAAAAAAATAACAAATTCTAGTCTCTTGGGAATTTTATCAAACACTTGGTGGGCAACATTTCAAGCTTGTGAAGCTAGTGAAATGGGGCTCCCAAGCTTTGCCAAATACAAATTTCATGAATACAAGTCATCAAACAATATCTAAAGATCAATATTGAATCATCTAAGACATTAGGATTCAAAGAAAAGGCATGAAAAATAAGCTTACCTCTTGATTAGTGCGTATGTGAGAAAGATGATCATGGGGCTCAATAGCAAGCTTATGTTGTTAGGTGAAAGGAAATCGATGAACAACAGAGGATTCACAGCGGAAGACAAAATAGCAATAAAATATTTGAATCCGTTCATCCAAATCCTTCTAGGATACATACAAGCATGAAATCATATATTTAAACATACAAGATAGAATACTTAACAACATAAATAAACCTTACTTGAATGTGCCTTTCGATGTAGATTTCTTCGAGCTCCAAACGTATGAAGCCTCCAATGAAGTCCACACGAACACAAGACCTCAAGAACTTCTTGTACTTCTCAAACTAAGAAGAGGCAAGCTTGGAGAGGGGAGTGGATGCACACGGCTAGAGAGAGAGAGAGGGAATTTTTGGCCCTAGGGTTTTTTACTCTCTAATTTTGTGCCTCCTTCTAACTTGATGAATGGTTACCTTGTGCTAGCATTGACCATCACCTTATATTTATAGAGAACCACTAGGGTTTCTATTAATATTAATTTCTAATTAAAATTAAACTCCTTAATTATTAACCATTAATAATAAGGCTTATGTTTAATTACTAATTAAGAAATTCCCCACTCTCTTAATTCAAGAGACTCGCTTATGTTCTTGTTTGTGTGTGACCCATTGGGTTCACCCTAACCCAGCAGTGGACAGGGACATCTCTATGTCTCCTAAAAATAGAAACTTTCTATTTTAAGGTTCAATTGAAACGATTCCAATTTTGCCCTCATTGACAACACTTTATCAATAGGATTTCACTGGTCATGAGTGACATCTAGCAACATATCATGACGTACCCTAGGTTTAGGTGAATAGCAGAACTATGTGAACCCTTCATGTTACTTAATCCTTCATCCCCTAATGTCACAGTTAAGATAATAGGTATGGTTTTAGTCAAACCCTATCTTAACAACTTGATATCTGTCCCACAAAATATAATCTCAATAAGGCAATTGCAGTGAAACTCTTTTCACTGTTTACCTATCACTCTGGCCAGATGTCCCCTTTGAGAATTATCTTTGTGAACTAATCCTGACATTCTCTCTCATTAACTGAGAGTGATGATTTCTTATTGCACACTCATCCATCTTCATGCATAACTCATTAGAGCCAATAAGCACCGATTACAACTTTATGGATAAGGCTGTACAAGATACTATCAAACTCTAGCAACCTATGCATAAGACAGCTATGGTGTTTTGATTGTACCACAATCATACCATTCAACTATGGTATTACTATGTTCTCTTATATATATAATTGTTTAATAAATAGCGTTTTATATAAAT